>JAQGBB010000706.1:0-17128 GCA_034691745.1 Prismatolaimus dolichurus
ACTACGCACCAGAAAAAAGACAAAGAGCAACGATAATCATAACTTGTGCCATAGCTGTGCGAGTTTGATCTCTGCTTGATACGATAGGTCGGTCAAAAAGTAGACTGCGACAGGCTGATGTGTACATCGCCATTTTATAGCTTTTGTGTGGGAGGTAACTAGAGTCAAGCGGGAGCAGAGCCTAAAACGGCGGATGTGGCGGAAGGACGTCTTGATTATTTACGACTTTTCCTTAGCGACAGAAAATTACGGGATTTCTGCGCAATACAACGAAGGTAGAAGCCGGCTTGCTCACTTCACGGCTTACGGAAAGTACCGATGCAGGTAACGACTCCTCAGACTGTGAATACTCAGCATGAAAGGGTGTGGATATCGAGCGTGATTTTGTATGATTTTATCGTATTCAGTTTTTGTATCGTAAATGCTGTTACCGTTTTTTTCTCGGATTTAAGCCAGTCCGCGTGGACGGCGTGATTTGCGCGTAAAGATACCGCACAAGGACGACATTTATAGTACATGCATCAATTACACGCGCAGAGCGAACTGGCTTAAATCCGAGAAAAAACGGTAGAATATCGCGCAACCAAGTTTTAGCCAGATTCGTTCACAGGCGCGGAAGCTATGCGCCAACAATGATTATACGAACATGTCGTTTTTCTCACAAGTGGGTTTTTGCCATAAGTGGCTTCGTAAAAGGTTTCGCTGTCGTAAGCGGAGTTCTAGCCAGATGCGCAAGCATGTGCAACGCATTTTTATTACAAGTAAATCGGCAAAGCCGAAAAGGCATTATGCCGTTTGACAAAAAAACACGAAAACGCATCCTGCGTGGAGGAGTCGCTTGAGATCGTCAAAGGCGACAACCTCATAAACCGTAGTGCGGGTGTCCAGTTCTCGAAAGCTTGGCGACCCTTGCTGGGTCTGCCCACTGTGCGAGAAAACGTTGACAAACTTTAACTTTATTGCAAACTTTCCCTTTGGTTCTACCAATGTTGCCCCTCGGTCATCTCCACGTGCATTGGTTAGCTTGCAAAATTGTCTGGCTTTAGTCTATTCTGTGTTCCTGCTCGTTGCTTAGTGTGTAGCAGCTTATATATGTGCGTTTTGGTCTAGGTCTTGATAAAGGCTCCCAGTTGGAGCCGAAAATTCGACGTTGAAACAAAGCGTCTTGTTTGCTTTATCTCTCGGCTCAACACCCCAAAAATCTTACTTATGTTGTTACGAAAAAGCTGTTCGTTTGCGAACAGTGCTCGATCCGTTCCGCATGTACGCTGAACTGTCAAGAACGGATGCGATTGATGCATACGTATGGGTCAATGAGATCGTTGAAAATCGATTGTCCAACGCATCGATGGCTCTTTCTTCGCTTGTGATTTGTGAGGTTGACATGACTTTTAGGGCGAAAGTGAGTTTTCCCTCGGGTGTTGGAAAGCTACGCTGACAGGCAAGTCAGCGCAGTGCGCAGCAGTAGCCGCGGCACTAGACGGCAGGCAGTTGTTTGCTCCTTCTGACGAGAGTTAGATGCTGTAATTGGTAAATACAGCTTTTCAGCTGATTAGCCCGGACATTGATAAGACGGTCTGCTGAGTTGAAGTTCACGTTGGCGTTCCGCGCGGCTCTCTTCAAGAACGTTTCTGCTACCCAGGAGCATCCAGCTCGAAACACTGCCTAATTTTGTACAAATGAGGATAATTGGTCAACTTTCTGTGACAGAAGGGGTTTTCATCTGGCTTTTGAACCTGGCATTGCGCAAGCAACAAACTCGCTTGGTAGTACCTTTCATCCCGATGCGATAGGTAGAGAAACGGATAGGCAAGCTCTTCGATGAGCACCGTTCGTTACCGAATCGCTGAGCTTGTAGAAAATCTTCACAAGCGCGATCGACGGAAGAAGAAAGTTGATGGAAACGAGGCCGAAGATCACCTCCTCGAGCGTGTCTTGGAGGAACAAGAACTCGAGCCCGTCGGATGAGAAGAGGATGGTGAAAAGTGAACACCGTCGAGAACGTCGAACGTCATCGATTCGTTAATCGAGTGGAGAAATTCGCGCGCCTCGCACGTGTGCGCGAGGGGCGAGAACGAGACCGAAGAATACGACGGACGTGACGCAGAGAATGATGACGAGCGCGTTCACGCCGAGTAGAACGTCGGGATTGCAAATTTCGAAAAACTGAAGAACGGTCACAAGCGTTCTGGAACTTACGAAGATCTTCGCGTCGAGAACGCACGCGATAAGGAGCCACGCGATAGACGCCAAACGAAGATTCGTCACTGCGCTGATACACTTTTCCTCGTGATACCGGGCTCTAGAAGGCGCAAAATGACAGAGAGAAAGAACGAGAACACTCGCTGAGACAGTGTGATCGTCACCTCGAGAGAGGATAGCGCAAGAAAATGAAGAATAATTTTAAAATTATAATTGTGTGTGTGCGTGTGTGTGTATTTTCCCGTGATGCATAATGTCCATTCATAATTTTGAAAAATATTGCTTGAATGCCGAATACGTTTTCTACGTGTAAGTGAGCCACGGATCGGCACGTCCGACTTGTTTCTGCTTTCACGGGCAACGGGCATAAAGCTTCTTTTTTTGACTGGAACTCACTTGCGCGATACAAGAATCTAGAGCAAGGTTGGCCGACGCAGGAAAGCATTGAGAAATTAATTAATTTGTCGATGCAAAATATGATACTAACAAAATCTATACGTTTTTGAACAAATCTTTCACATAACATAATCTGACTGATAACCATAGCGCTTCTTCAAACTGACGCCTTCTGGCGCATTTTCTGCAAGTTTTCTGAAGGTCTCCACTACACTCACATAGATTTTCTGCTCGGCTTCAAAGTCGTCATTGCCTCTCAGGAGAGCACCAACCAGATCGACCTCTACCTCCAATTTTTCTACGCTGCCGTTAAAGCCTTTAGATTGGACGACAAAGTCGATCAAATTCCTAAGCTCCGGAATCAGCGCTTCCGACGCTACCACCGAAACACAAAGCGATCGCAAATTCAGGCACGACGAAGCCATCGCTCTGATCGATCGATGCGACAGAGGTGCTCCCTCCTCGAGAATAAGAGCACGAAGCGATCCGCCAGAATTTTTCACCAACTCGATGACAAAATCGTCCGTTTCACCTTCGTTCTGAAGTGCATCGACGAAAAGATCGACTCGACGAAGGCACTTCAACGTCGCAATCGCGTCGAAGCTTCGACGCGAGAGGCCAAGCGCAATGGAGGCGTGAATCGTCAGTGCCTGAAGCGCCGGATTCCTCTCGCAAATCTTCTCCATCTCGAGATCCCCTAGTCCGTAAAGAAAACCGGAGATGTCGGGCCGCAGCTCGAGCATGTTCGAAAGTAGTTCGATGCCCTTGAGAGGCAAGCATGAATCTTCAAATGAGAGTCGCTTCAATTTCGGACACGATTCAGCGATAGTGCCGAAGATGCTTCCGATATCATCGTAACGCTCTTTATCGACATTCATACACGTGAGCGCTACTTCGACGAGAGACTGGCGGTCGCGAAAGAAGCCGCAAAGCTGCTCGCACGCGTAGTCGTGGTAGTGATCGGGCCAGCTCCTCCTCGACGGTTCGATTATCGACCCGCTCACCCCCGCGATGACCTCCAGGGAACGTGGAAGCGTGAGAAACTGATCGGGAGTGACGATCGCTCGGAGCTGTTCATGAAACTTTAGAGGGTAATCGCAGCTCGATGACGCAGCGAGGAAACGAAGGTTTCGAAGGCGCACGAAGCTATCGAAGCGGATAGTCGATGGGAGAGCACATTCGGCGTATGAGCTTGTGATATGAAAGAATTCGATCTCCGCAAGCGCGGGACACGCTGCGGCAATCTCAGGCAGATCGGTGATCCAGCTCATCGGAAGTTCACTTGATAGCTTCAACGAGCGGAGACCTTCTCCGATTCGTGTCCTGCAGATCGAGAGGAGAGCCGCTGCACGATTTTGAGGGGTGCTGCTCACTTCGGCGACGTCAGGCCATCCAAAGCTAGCTTGATGAGACCAACAGTCGAGCATCAGTGAGTGATGTCTAATTCAAACCAGGAGTTGAAGGATCACAAAAACAGTGATGCTTAAAGTCGTAATATACCTTTTAGAGGTCATCTCACAGCGAATGCGACTGCGAACGTCGAGTTCGTCAAAGATGATTTGCCAGGCGAACATCTCGTCAAAGGATCGCTCGACGATCGCTGAGAGGTCCATGTTGGTCGCTGAGGCACCACGAAGTTGGAGTTTGCGCTGTCGCGCTGAACGTTTTCTGCAAGGTAAGCTGCATATCAGACGTTGGAATCGCAAAGTCATCGAAGATGCTTCGACGCAGAATAGGCGGTAAAAGCCTTTCACCCTGTTATCGAGTAGCGCAATGGAGATTAACAGGGACAACCTCGCAGAGCGCTGGTGCCGTGTGTTTGCTCTTCAGCTCCCGGTTCTCAGCCAGAATGAAGAGTTTTCTGGACCGATCACCGTGGAGATACTCAAAAACACAGATGACGTTGTTGTTTTGCGCAAGTTGTCAAGTTTGCACACCATAGGACTGATGAAGTTTGTGGTCACAAAGGGACAACTATGCTAGTTTCAGAAGCTGAAGCTACCGCATATTCTCAACTGGAATGACGAAATTGCAATAAATTCCAGAAAGGCAGCACATAGGCAAGAAGACGGTTCGTGTTGAACTCAGGTGCTAGAGGTTCGACGTCGCGCAAAAATTATCTGATTTGGCAGCGAAAGTAGTGAGAAGCCTATCGCGAACAAGGGAAGTTAAAAATTTTCCTTTTTTTATTCCATTTCCTGAAAGGATTTATCCGAATATGAGGCGTGAGAAAAGGGGTAGAGGTGCCATATATTTACAACTTTGGGCAGCCTTGATTCGGCTCAGAACTAATTGACTCCGTGCTCTTGTTTGGCTCTGCTCTTCTTCAGTAGCATGATGACTCCTAATTATTTGATCAGTACCTGAAATACGAGTGTGCTGAACTCTCCGATGAAAAACTCTTGTGAAAGAGTGCATCGCCATGTCTGGCATTTTCCTGCTGAAACCGCCCTAAGCCACGCATTTGTCGAAAATTTAAAATGTTCTGACATTTTCGACTGCAACCGGATGCTGATACTTGAGATGGGGAAACCTAATACAAGTGGAAAGCGTAGATTTTGTGGCTGCACATAAACTTTTTCGCTAGATAATCGAATTATGTGAACGAACTACGTGAAATCGCACTTTACTCATTTGTGTATTTGCGCGCACACCGGGCATTATTAGCTTCGCTTTTTAACCAAGGAAGCAAGCACTCCAATTTTATTCTCTCAAGCTAAGGCTTCAGAGAATAAATGCTCGAATTCAGGGTTCTCACAAAACTTTTCTGACTATACACTACATTACACTAAATCAGGGATTCTATACACTACACGTTCGAACGTTTGTACTTTCGAAGAATTAGGAAACCCGCTGTCTTCTTTCTATAACATTTTTATGCCGGCGAATTTGATAAATTTGATACTACGAGTGCGACTAAATTGTTTGTGAAATATGCATACATTAAAATTTGCATTTTGCCATATTGCGTTGTTCTCGACCATTCCGTGCAAATGACTGACGTTGTGCGTTTCGATTCCCTTGAACAAGTCGGATGTAGGCATCAATCCGCTAGTCCCTTCAAGCGATTCGAATAGATTCAAATCGATTTGATTTTATACCAAAATTTGGACCAATTATTCGATTTGATGCCCGATTTGAGGCCGTTCGATTCAATTCCGAAAATTTTGGTTTTTGATCGCGTCGTACAAGCTGTCAAGCTTCGTACCTAATAGAAGTGTTCGACAGCTTGCTAACAAAACAAGGTGACAGAGACTGGGCTGCAAATGCAGCCATGCCGCAAGTGCTGAAGCTGATAAACTACGCTCAGCGTTTGCTGCTAGTCGTACAGTCCAAGCTGACAAAGAGCCATCTGGGCTATCTGTCAACAAAAAGCCTGGTGTTATAAAATTGCTTTCTGCTGCTTTCAGTTTTCACTTGCGTTTGAAGCCGTCGTGCAAGGCGTGAATTTTATTTAAATCTATCATTTCTCACAGCAAGCTCGCACGACAATGGCTGCCGAATTCAAGCTCTTCTACTTCGACTTGCGCTCTCGAGGCGAACCCGTTCGGCTCTCACTAGAATACGCTGGAGTCAAGTACGAAGACTATCGCGTTCCGATGGACAAGTGGCCCGAATTCAAGCCAAGTATGAAACCTGCTAAAGTTTAAAACATAAATTTTTAAAGTTCCTAATTTCTTTAAAATTGAAATTTTTTTATGAATCTGGTAATGTTTCGCATGATCGTGTGTCTATCTGCTTTTTTAAGAAATGCCGATGGGTCAACTGCCAGTTCTCGAGTGCTTGAAGAGTGGACAAAAAGTATGTGAATCTTTCCTCTCTGTTTTCTTTCTGGGGCCTAAAATCGATGTTTTTTACTCGTAGCTTTCACAAACGCTGGCAATCGGGACATTTATCGCCGAAAAATACGGTACGTCAAACCCAAACCGGACGAACCTCATCGAGTCGACGTGTCTAATTTTACCTCTTTTCGAAAAGGTTTTGGCGGCAAAGACACCTTGGAGAAAGCGCGCGTTCTGATGATGGCCGCCGGAACGATGGACCAGTGGGGCATCTTGAACAAAACCTACATGGAGAAGTTCAGCGGAAACGCTGCGGCTGAGGTAGTCCGTTCTGATCTTGTCCTGCCTGAAAAAGCATTGATCATTCGAACTTGTTGACAGAAAGAGAACTGGCAACACTACAAGGCGGAACAGCTGAAGACCTATCTCGACCAGTACTCGCGCATTTTGGACGAGAACAAGAGCGGATGGTTGGTCGGACCTTCGGTACGGTGATCCGCTTATGTGGGTGAAACGATTACTGCAGTTTTAGCATTCTGTATAGCTGACTTGGGCCGATCTGACAACAGCGGAATATCTGTCGTGTTTGAAAGATCATTTCGATTCATCGGCGCTCGAGGGCCATCCGAAACTGGAAGAGTATGTGACGAAAGTTATGGGTCAACCACAGCTGAAAGGCTACCTGGCTCGTCGTCCGAAAACGCTGTTTTGAACGCCGCCGCTTACGCTTCGACATAGTCACTAGACTAGTAGAGTTTAGTCATATCGACGAGTTTCATACTTTGTGAGCTGTAGATCTTGTCGTCGGCCGCCGTCGAGGCGTGTTCTGTGGGCAGTATGACTCCGTTTTCGGATTAATAAAAGGAGCATGCAAAAAGAATTTCGTCTTACCCGGTCGGCGTCCTCGAAATCTGAGAGTCCACGATCTACTCTCAACAGCGATAATTGCGGCGACTGCCGTCACCAGAAGGCTGAACAGCACAGTTGTCTGTCAAAGTAGTGCCAAGAAATTTTCCAACACTCAAAATCCCTTGACTTGAGCTATCAATGATAGCGCTAATATTAATTAGGATAGGCCGTACCGGACGGCTAAAAGAATCGATTCGAATTAGGTTTTAAACGTAACGCGTTTTTATTCGGACTTTCTCAAGCCAGAGTCGAAAGAAGTTTAACCAGAGGTGTAAAATTTCTGCGTTTCCATGCATTTGTCTTCCAGAAAACTTTTGATTTGACCGTCGATAATGCCCATGATTAGAATTGGAATCTGCTGTGACGCCTGCAAGTTTTGGCGCTGGGAGTGCATGAAAACTCTCAAAGTTCTTGGCAAAGCCGCTGTGCTGCATAGCGTTGCGGACAGAAACACTTCTGAAGCTTACAGCATTTGCGTGTGTTTTTGCGGTTTACATGTGACGTATTTGTGCTAAGTGGAATAGCTGAAAGTCGAAGTGCATCCCGCCTGTGGTAAGAAAACACGAGCAAAGAAGTTTTTCAAGCAAGAGAGAAAAACGAGACCACGATTTGTCGCCGCATTGCGTTTTTCCTCTCTCTTGTAAAAAAGATGAAAAACAAGTAGCGAAGACGCTACACAACACAATACGAACTGCACGGGTTTTGTAAATGCTTAGCGAACACTGAATATTCTACAATGTTCTGCCATTTACTTAATGTAATTTTTTGAGGGGGAAAAGGAGGGAAAGAGGGGGATATCCCAGAACGACCAGTAAGCCTCCTTTTGCTCACGCGCTGCGCGCTTCAGGCAGGATGCATAAAAATATTTCCCTAAAGTAGGGTTGGCGTTTGGGGGGGGGGCCAAAATTTTGCCCCGTCCCCACCCCCATGGGGCGTCCCATTTTGAGACAAAAATTTTTTCAAGCCGACACCGAGCTAATATGCATCATAACAGTGCTAAATTGTACGCCCTGGTGAACAGGACAATTCGGTCACGCTATTTGCTCAAAAATAATGGAATTTTGAGAAAAACTTGAAAAATTTTTCGGAAAAAAATGGCAAAATTTTTTTTGGAAAAAATGTCGTTGGCGGATGGGGGGCATTTTTAAAAATTTGCTTCATTGGGGCGGGGGTACCCCATTTTACCAACCCTACCTAGGGACAGTTTTTCGACTTCTTCCAGTGCTTTGCTATTTGTCCTGACTTTAGCATCGTGTCCGAATGGCCTGTCGGCTCTAACGAATTCGTCATTGTGCGTTGCCGACGGTTAATGCCCCCCGGTTTCAGCTGTCCACTAACAGTTGGGAAATGCTGTGCTTCTACTCAGCAACAACCGATAAGTCAGCAAAACTTTCTATTTTTTTAACTTAAAAAAATAAATCATTTTAGGGGTTTGTCCAAATGGTCAGGAGCCGTTTCGATTCTAGCCACCTGCACCGTTTTTTCAACGTCCACCAGGCTACAACTGCCTCAAAACGTCGACAAGCAGCTTCAGCTCACAAACAGTGAACGCTTGTTGCTCCAATCAGAATTTACCTTCGTCAACCCTACTACCACCGTGGCAACAGTCAACGTCGAATGGCGCTTCACACACTTCCAGGCGCATCATGGCAACTTCCAACAACGCCACCTGGATGGTAACTTCCAACAACGCCACCTGGATGGCAACTTCCAACTCCTCCCCTGCACCCGGTTGGTCAACGCAGCAACCAATCGGCGCACTCGACCAGTTCGGCATCGGTTACACCTCTCCGGACCAGTTTGGCCCTGTGCCAGACCTGATCCCTCGGCGGCTCCTCCTCGGCAATGCCGCCTACGACCAGGTCCGCATCAGTCCCGACGGCCGTTGGCTCTCCTACCTGGCGTTGCTGAACAGCGCACAGAACATCTTCGTTCGTCCGACGGACAGCAGTGTTCCGTCGACGTCGACGAACGGCTTTCGGTCTACACACAAGGAGCCACCACGCCGGGCGAGCGATCCTTGACGAACTCAACCTGCAATTTGAACACGTACGACTGGAGGTTCCACAGTCGGCACATTCTCTGCTCGGCCAACCAGAACGGCTACCAGAACTACCGCCTCTACTGCGTGAACGTAGAAATCGGTCAGTCGACGGCGCTCGTCGACACCCCAAACGGGATGGCAATCGTTCTTGCGCTCAGCCACCAACAACCGAAAGAGGTCGCCATAGATATCAACGATCGTAATCCGCGCTATCACGACGTCTATCTCGTCACGTCCATCGCAACACGTAATTTTGAATGACCCCTAACTGCGGTCTGAATTTAGCCCGCCGACAGGTACTGCCTAAAATCAAACCCAACCTGAGCCATTTTCTGCCATTAATATTCATTATTTCAAAAGTTCAAAAGTGGTCTCTTACGCAGAATTTCACGCTGAATCCGAATCTGTAAGAATGTTTCAGATTGGATGACGTTAGAAGAAATTGGCTTCTGAAGTTTCTGTAAAGAAAACAGATTTTTAAGCTAACTTACGTATCTATATTATCAAAAATGAAAATTTCTTTGAGATTCGGATTCAGCGTGAAATTCTGCGTGGGATAGCCCTTTTCAACTCTCAAAACGGCGAATTTTAAGGGTCGAAAATGGCTCGGGTTGGATTGTAGGCAGTGCCTTTTTGTCACATACGGAATGGTAGTAATTATCGTTGACGGCTAAGACAAAAGAGTGACTCCTGCATTTCTTCTTGCAATCCCGAGCGATGTGAAGTTTACTTACCTAACAAAAAAGTTGTGAAAAGCGTTATGTACTCGTCGTCAGGTAGTTCTTTTGAAAGTGCATCTTTTCAAAAATTTCCACGGGACCAACTAAATTTTATTGTGATAGTTACGCGCTAATAGCTCTGCTAATTTAGTTAAAAAACCTCTAAACTATCACGTCCGCCAAAAATCGTGCAACACAGCTGGCAAGTTGTCAAAACTTCACAACTCGTTTTCTCGAGATTGCGTGCACCTACAGCGGGCTCCAATGTGTCAAAATGATGCCCGTAATTGTTCTCACATTTTGTCATATTGGAGTCCGCTGTAAGTGCGCGCAATCTCGAGAAAACGAATTGTGAAGTTTTGGCAACTTGCCAGCTGTGTTGCACGATCTGTGGCGGACCTGATACTTCCAAAACAAAAACAATCATGCTTTACTTTGAATTCTCGAAATCGTCGTTTACCAAACATTGTCAAAACCGATCGCGTTTTCGAGGCTAATTGGTTGTCGATTGTGCTAACATAGGATTTCTGGACTTTCGTCTCACGCGCTGAGGTTGACCTCAACGATCAACAACGATGTTTTCGAGGTCGCTGCTTACGATTTTGATCGTGTTTACTCGAATCATCAAACGCCGCCGACAGTGCTAAATGCACCTGAGAAGTGCTTTATTTGCTTTCTCCTAAATAGCCAGGAAAACGCGCTGATCTCAAACAGATAAACAAGTAAACAGGGTAAAGGAATCAAAATCATGCTGCCGGTAAGCGAAGATATGGCGATGACAAGCGTTCTCAGTATAAGTGAAAAAAGCAGCACCACTGCGAATTCTAAACCGGAAGTGAATGGTGACTCGCAGAACGTCAAATGTCGAAACGTAACTGTCGATACGACTTTGCTTTTCATCACCGTTCTCGTACTTATCATTCAATTTTCTCTCTACGACTACTATTTTGTTGCGTATGGAAATGAATATCGGCAGAAGTTTTTCGAACACAAAGAATCGACCCTAAACTGTGCTCTTATTGAAGTTATGCGTGCACCTGAGATGACGTACAAATTCGTGTCGTACTTTTTCCTTGCAGATTTTATAGCATTGACTGCGATGGTAAGATTATTGTTTGCATGCTCAACATGCAATGCAATGTATTTATTTTAATTAATTATTATCTTATTTGTTTTATTTTAATTATTCAATTTTACTATAGGCAATTTAATAGTCTTGTATTTTATTTCACTGATTTTATTTAATTATTTATTTTAAATCCTCATTGTTTGCTTTATTTTATTAAATTTAATTATTGAATTTTACAGTAAATTTTAACAATATTTAATCTCATTTCATTTTATTAATTTTAACTATTAATTAATTTAATTAATTATTATTATAACTATTTATTTAAATAATTTAGTAGTAATTTATTTCATTTAAATGGTGTAAATGTTCGAATTACGAGAGGTTTAACGATTGCTTCAAAAATTGTAGCTATCCCTTCCATTCGGCGCTTTCTACAGCCGCTGCTACCACGAGCAGAAGTGCAGCGACGCCGTCGCGAACCTTCGCTGGGCGTCCATCGTGTGGTTCTTCTACGCATGCATTCTCGACGCAAAGATCGTCGTAAGTTCAAGAACCTTCATGACCGTTTTGCAGTTCTTCGAAATCTGCGATCTCGACGTTCCACTTGGTGTGAACGCGTTCGTGATCATTCTCTGCGCGACGTCGGTCGTCTTCTTTCTTCTCGTCCTTGCACATCACGCGCACACGCGTGAAGCCCGTGAACTTCTCCATTCGATCAGTGAATCGATGACGTTCGACGTTCTCGACGGTTTTCACTTTCTCGCCATTCTGTTCGCGTCGGACGGAATCGCGTTCCTGTTCTTGCATGACGCGTTGGAGGAGGCGGTCGTTGGTCTCGTTTGCGTCAATTTTCTCCTTCCGACGATTTCGCTTGTGAAGATTTTCTATAAGCTGAGCGATTCGGTTGCGAATGTGCGACGGGTCACTCGGGCATTGCTTGTTGAAGAGCTTGTTTATCAGCTTCTTCATCTCCTACTGATCAATTTGCCCTACTTCGTCATTCGATGCTACTTGTGGGACCGCATGAAACTCGAACTGTCTGTATTCTTGATGAAGAGCGTTATCATGATAATCGTTGAGATTCGTCAAATATTTATCCTTAGTCGTCGGCTCTGGAAGCTTAAACGGACTTAGCAAGATGCGGGACACTGTTGGTTGCAACAAAAAAATTGCTGAAAGTAAAATCGGTAGTGTATGAGTAACGTATTTTAGCTACTATAATATTCTTGGTCGCTTAGAGGTAAAACGCAACATCGATTTTTATAGTTTTCGCAATTCAAAACGTTTCGAATTTTTGAAAATCGAACTGATTTGAGTAAAATCAGATAAGCGAATCGCATGAGGATTTCGTAGAATCGAATGTGGAATTTGTGGATGGGGTAAAAGCATGAAATCTGACCAATAGTTTGTATGTCGACTTCAACATGAAGTTGGAAAACGTAGATTCTGCCAATAAATTCCGATCAACATCGAATCAAATATTGCTTGACTGTCGAATCGCAACAATTCCATTTTGATTTTCGTTCAACAATGCGCACCGCTGTCGTTCACGATTTCATTGATCGTCTGTCGCGAGCAGCTGATGAACTTACCTCGTTTGTATCACGTAAGCTCTTTCGGCTTGCTGACGTTCGTTTCGTAAAGCTTCAGTCAACAGGCCGCCTTATCACACAGGACGTTCAAAGGTTGTATTTACCAATCACAGCACTTCGTTTGCAAGGTCTGCTTCTGCTAGCTATAAGCGGGCATTATTAGCTACTGTCTAGCAAGCTTAAAGTCTGAATTGCCTAGCCAGAGAATGTAGCAGTACCCTCAACCGTCCGAAAAAGGTTTAAGTAATTGCTCCCCAAGTCATGCCAGCGTCAGAAATCACAAACGAGAAAAATGCCACGGATGCGTCAGGAAATCGCTTTTCGACGATCTCATCGACCCACACATATGCGTCCATCTCGTCCGCTCGTTGGATTGAAGCAACGAGCAATGTTCGCCGTCGAACTGCTTCTTCGTGCCCAACGTACCTGTCGGTGTTAGACGAACGCGAAGAAGTGCAGCCCGGTGTTGTCGTCAGCGATTACCCTCCGCCAGTCCCCACGAGCGCAATTCCTCGGCTTCACGCGGCGCATGCTGTCAAACAACTTGAGATCACGCAGTCTTCAGTTACGACGGAACCTTCATGGTCGTCGTTGCGTGCGGAGAAACCACCGACCGACGATGGCAACGAAAGCAGCTGCTACGAGTATCTCAGCATATCGGGGCACAGCATCGTTACGAAGGCGGCCATCGCGGACGGCGGGTCGTCGCGACCATCGCAGGAGCTGATGACTGCCAGCGGCCGAAGTTCTGGCGAGACCTCGTACGTTTCGAACGAGGATATGCATGCAATCTACTATATGCTCAGACAGGGAGCACGACGAGGACTGAGATCCAGGCTTCTTTGTATTGTTGCATGCATTCTAGCGGTTGTTGCAGCTGGAACGCTCGTCGCCTCCCTGCTTGCAACGCACCCCTGGGAACCTTTAGGTAAGGGCTTCGTCCAGAGCCGGCTAGCCACCACACTTTTATGAGGTGCGCAACTTTAGTGCTAGCTGTTCTCCAAATGACGTCATCAGCATAAGCGGAAAGGGTACCCTCTACTAATTAGAATCGGGTCCCCCTGCTTAATGCTTTATTGCAGTGAGCCGACCACCGTTATTGCAGTGTTTCTCAGGGTCACGGTTCAAAATCTGGAACGGGGAGTCGAGAAACATCCCTAAATTCGAACGGAAATCTCAAACGCCCCGGAAATTCCTCCGAAAGCAGTTCAAGTTTTATCTCCGAAGATTTCGCGGCTGAAAACATCCAAAGGCTGGAAGCTTTGTCGACCCGGAATTTTGATCCCCAAAACTTACTGTTTTTTACAGAGAAAACATTTTAACCTGCTAGACACACTGAAACCCGCCTACCATTTGAGTATGTTTGACCCACCTGTAGAACTATCTACGTTATTAAATCTGAATAATATAGAAATTGATGCAGAAGAAGACAGCACCTCAAGCTCACGCACAGCTGCAACGCCAACACCGCCAGTTACATCTTCGGGCAAAATCTTCGTCATCGGAGGCGCTTCTTCGAAAGAGGTCTTGTTCGACCGGATGGTCGAAATCTACGACATCCAAACAGGAACGTGGAGCAGAGTTGCCAATCTCAGATCGCTGCCGCGTGGACAGCGCTACCTAGCTGCGGCCACCCTCCGCGATCGGGTTTACTCAATTGGCGGGTGGAACGGACTGGATAACCAAGACCTCGCGCGCGTAGACGTCTACGATGCGCTCAAGGATAAATGGTCGCCCGTCGACAGCATGACAACCGGACGCGAATCGCATGGCGCCGTCGCGTTCGGTGATCGGCTCTACGCATTTTCGGGTACCCGCTACCATGTGGGACTCACCAGCGTGGAAACGTACGATCCAGACGAGGGATCGTGGACCCTCCAGCGCTCCAGCATGGCCGAGCCACGTGAGGACTTCGGGATCGCCGTCCTTGGTGAGCACATCTATATTGTCGGCGGTCATTCGGTGAGCGGATTCGACAAGCTGGCGCATGATACCGTATACCGCTATGATCCGCGGGCGGACAGCTGGTCATCAGTTGCGCCTTTGACGACGCCGCGGGGTGAACTCTGTGCTGCGGTTGTTGAAGACAAGCTATACGCTATTGGGGGCAAGAACAATTTTGAGCATCTAGCGTCGGTCGAGGTTTACGATCGGATGTCAAATCGATGGAGCTACGTTGCGAATATGTCGTCGAGCAGAGGCTCAGCGGGAGCGGTCAGCTTCAAGGGTCTCCTATATGTCGTTGGAGGGTTAAACGATGACGGAAGCGTAGCGTACGATTCTGTCGAGGTGTATGATCCGATAGAGGGCAGCTGGACACTGCTTGAAGCTCGAATGCTTGGCGGAAGACGAAATGCCGGGATTACGCTCTTGTAGTCATAATTGACGCTAGTGTAGGCAGCTGTTGTTGGTGTCTATAAAATCTACACGAATTGAGCTTGTCTTGACAATCTACTCGATTCTTCTATGACATCGCTACCGAAAATATGCCAACATCGGCCGGCTCGAATTGACCACTGTTGAACGGGCCGCGTGAATTGCATAGCCGGAAAATCAGATCGGATCCAAAGATGTCCACGAAAAGGGCCGAGACAGCCAGAAAATGTTACGGACCGGGCCGACTGCCAGAAAATTTCACGGGCGGAAAAGGTGCGTTTCAAAATTTGAAATTTTTCAGATAATATTTTTAAATTTCGGCCACTCCCTTTGCTCGCGACATGTTTTTCATTATCAATGTTTCAAAGAGTCAAAATTTTTCCGCTTGCTTCGCTCGCTCAGGAAACTAAAACCTTCACGGGCCGGGCCGGGCCGAGACCTGGAAAGTTTTGCACGGGCCGGGCCGAGTGGTCGGGAAAAATCTCACGGGCGGGGTCGGGCCCAAAAATTTGGACCCCTGGACATTTCTGGCTCCGACTCGTCGGCGCGGCATATCGTGCAGATCCGATGACCCGTCTCGTCGTCGGCATCGCTAGTGCTTCGCCAGAGTAACAGCAGAGCGAGAAGCAACGTTCGAAACGACATCTCGCAAAGAGTAGACAAACTGTGTTTTGCCAAAATGACGGAAACCGAATTTATTCTTGGAATACGAACAGAAAACGCTTGATGCGAAGTTTGAACGTAATAGCATATTGAATAATCGATACAATTTTTTTTTTCAAATGAAAGATGACTGAAAAGCATTAACAAATTTTACACGCAAATGTTTCTTTTTTTCCGAAATCCGAAATATTTAAAATTTCCGTCGCAAGCATGGGCAATGGCGGCGATAGTTGTACGAACGTCGGAAGCAATAATAGCATTTGTTTTACGCCTACGTCTTCTGCATCGGGTGTGGGTCGTGGTCGTTCACTGTCACGTTCTACGGTTGCTGCAGCACCGAAACCGGCGAGACTTACTCATGTAGTGAATACCTAATAACGAGGATATCGATGACGAAGCGGAGAATGGGGAAGTGGAGCGCTTGCTAGATGAACAGCAAAATGGCTACGACGGCAACTTTTTAGAGCAGTTCGTCGACGAGATGATATCGTCGAGGAAGGAGACACCGACGCCGCACTGTCCCTTTTCTATGGCAGATTTTTGCTGTCGTTCGTTGTTGAGTGAGCGACGCAGCGTCCGCGATTAGCTACGTTTTGCGTGATTATCTGTTGGCATTCACTGACGGACAGACAATGTACAATATGTAAAACTAATGAGATAGCTTTTAAAAGCAGTTTGTCCATATTTCTTTGTATTATTTCATGGAATTTACTCAATTCTAACGTCATGAACATTGTCGGTGCAGTAAAGAGTTAGTAGTAACTAAATACAATAATTTGGGTGCTATATGTGCAGCTGCAATTTCAAAGTTTTTGGTGGAAGTTTTCGGGAACCCCGAGAGGTTCGATGGGCTTCGGGGGTCAAGTAACCCCCCGTCCCGAAACGTCCATTCCTAAATTTTAGCCCGCTCGGCTGTTTGGCTGCAAATGCTTTCAAGTCTAACGTCGGAAAGACAGAATCGAACAGCCTCTTCGTCGAACCTAGAATGAATCAACTGAAGCCGATTCTTTTTAGCCGCTCGCGACAAGCCGCCGTTATGCATATTGGTGTTGACATGGATTGATAGTGTTGGTAAAATTGTTCGGATTGATTTGCCCCTGCGATGTGGGCGGTATTGCACTGCGCAGCGGTTGATCGCTTGGTGCCTAAAATCATTTCAAACATGACTCTCAAATCGCCGGCTTTGCACAAACTTTGTTTGAGCTTTCTATACTTTGCAAAAGGCCAATTCAGTAGCCCATTTGCAATTGTATTTTTCCCGGAACGCTAGCATCATCATGAAATGGTTCGGCGTTCTCATGAAATGGTTCGGCGTTCTCATGAAATGGTTCGGCGTTCTCATGAAATGGTTCGGCGTTCTCATGAAATGGTTC
>JAQGBB010000707.1:0-17124 GCA_034691745.1 Prismatolaimus dolichurus
GGCCGCTTTACGTCTAATGGCCCCTTCAACGCAAAGGGGCCATTAGACGTCAAGGGGCCATTGGACGCATGGGGCCATTGGACGCAAAGGGGCCATTGGACGCATGGGGCCATTGGACGTAAAGGGGCCATAAGGCCCAAAATGCATAATTGCCTGCTTTTTTCCTCTTGTAAAAAAATTAAAAAAAATTTTTCGGGCGGCGAAACCCCCACCATTCGCAAGTTGGTGCATACCATTGGCAAGTTGGCACATACCATTGGCAAGTTGGCACATACCATTAGCAAGTTTGCGGCTGCCATTGGCAAGTTGGCGCCCACCACTGGCAAGCTGCTCACAACGTCGGCTAACTTTGTCGGCTGGGGGATTGATGGGGGATTGGGGGGATTTTGTAAGTATGACCAGTAGGCATCCTTTTTTACGCTCGCTTCTGGCAGGATGCAACAAAGTGTATACTGTAGCGTTCTTGCTTTGACGCATAAACCTTGCACGTATCGTGTAGTCTCGAATTTCTTGTACGCTGCGCAACGAATGTGCTCTGGTCTTATCTCATCGCTCGAAGAGGCAGAGGAGTCCACCGCTTTACTGATTTTAGCAGTATTTTAACACTATTTTTTATCTTTCTTTCTCTCTGTTGTGATGTGTACGTGTCGTTGTCGTCTTGTGCTGTGTTATCGTTCAGCTGCGATTGTGCTTTGTTCGTTGTTCTTATGTAGCGTAATTTTAACCGGCAGCTGGACGCGGCCGAACCTCGAGGGTCATGCGTATAATACGTATATGCTGGGAAGGGAGTGTTTTTAGCAATTTTTTCAGTGTGCTGATGTGTGAGTCGTTTTACCGTCGCCATGGTAGTCTAGAAAGAGGCTGATGGGTTATAAGTAAACGCTAAAACGTCAAATCATCACCGCTCTTACCTTGCATCGCTTTGTTTCGTGTTCGTACGTACAATGCGTACGTTTACTGTGTGTTTATATTCTCGTTGTTCTTGGTCGTCTTGTTCGTTGTCAGTCCTGTCAGCTGTCGTTCGTGCTGTGCACTATTTGAGGGTTAAAAAGCTATGTTTCCATGACGCGTTGGTTGTGAACACTCGACTAAATGACCGTTGTAAGCAGGGGACATGTGCATATGACGTCACGTTTCAAGGACGCAGTCGAATCTCACATGTAACATAGTCGAATACGTATGCGCATGCTTTGGTTGTGTAGTCCACATTGGTATGTATACATTATCATTACCGTGCAATCAAGAATAACGGGTTTTGAGTCGCAAAAGGGAGTCACGTCGCTGTTTTTCTCACGTTTTTGCCTTGTGCAAAACACCTTTTCATGCACAGCTAATGACGGCGAATCGATTCAACTATGAATCATCGAGATCCGTACGTACCGTATGACGCACTGCGTGGGTTACAACATACGTCAGCACGGACGTACATAGTATGACACAACTGTTGCATACGTCGCTGCGCTATGCACTTACCGTACAATGTGGAACGTACTCTGCTGCAGAACGTATCGTACAACACACTTGGTGTACATCACGAACACTGTTTTACAGTACATCGACTGGGCATGTCGGGTGCTGCGTCCTTGCTCGCGTTTGTTCACCACAGTCACTTTGGCATACAGGCTAGTATGTCTGACAATTGGGGGTGCAGGTCGTGAAGGCGTTTACCACAAACCCAACAAAAGCATTATACGGTATCAGAATGAGGCGTATCGGCGAGAGTACTATAGTCGCATGACCCCACCTAATGAAATTGTCTAAAACACGCTAAACTTGTTTTCGACCGCGGCGAGTCCAACGGCGACAATACTAGCCATGCCCAAGGTCGGCTTATGCACGCAGCAGGAGACCAGTTGCTTCACACGCGGGTACAACACTTTGACAACAAAACAGGGTGTTTCGGATAGCCGTTTTACACCAAAACAAAGTTTTCAGATTAAGTTGCAGGCGCTTCGCGCCGCACAGAACATGCCTGCAACCTAATCTGAAAACTAACAACCAAAAAGCCTAGTCCTGAGCCTGAACCTGAGTCTAAGCCTTATCCTGAGCCTAAGCCTCAGCCTAAGTTTAACCCCAAAAAGCCCCTGGAGGACCCGGCTATCTGCAGGTGTTATGGGTCCCAATATGGACATGTTTCGAAAATGGTGGGTCCTGAGATACAGGACCCGTTAAAAAAGCACTATCTTGTGTCGGGACCCAGGGGAACCGGGACAAAAGATGCCATAAAGAGCTGGATTTTCCCAAATTTGGCAACCCCAGTCGATTTTACGTCCAATTATGGTCCTAGGGGACCTATCGCAGACCAAAATTGGGCTAGGCGCGGCCACAAAGCTCCGCTTTCAGCCAACTCCACTTCAGAAAAATCTACCAGTGGAACGGCTAAAAATTGAAGTGAATCGCTGCGCGCTCCAAAGATGCAATAACACGACGGCGACTTCTGTACCAATATTCTCCGACGACTGATTGGAAGCAGGCAAGGTTTATTGAAAGCAGCCAACAGTTTATTTGGAAACAGAAAGAACGCAAAGACAACAAGTTGTTACATGCACGACCATTCAAATATATGTACATACGGTATTAAAACATTGGTAGGTAGAGGTGCACAACACACAAGATGCACCCAAAAATTGAGCCAAATTCATTGACAAACAGACAGACAGAAAGATTCATTGACTGACATTGAAGTAAAATGAAAACGTTGTGGCAACTTTAGTACGGCAAGCTCCTCAGGTTTCGACGTAAAGACACGACGAACCGTAATCTTATCGCACGATTAGGCCTTTCGCTTTGCACTCAGACCAACGTAGCCGGCGGCGCGTGCGAGATCATGCCATTTTCTTTTCTTTTTGAAGCCGAGAAGTTTTGCAAAAAACAAGAAATTTAGCTGAGCTCAATTAAAAGGCACACCGAAGTTGTACCCTGTATTCAGCGCGACAGGTTGGCAAGGTGTCCGCTAGTCGAGCGTTTGGAGCTTCCATTGAGTTTCGGTAAGCTTCAAGGTACTCCACGCAGAAGTAGTGAAACGCTATGGGACGGTCCATTTTCACGAGGTGAAAAAGGGAAGAAAGCGAAGAAAGCATCCTTGTGAAACAAATCCTTGCGTGTATGTACCTGCATCCTGTGTTCCATTCTTGCATATATAAATGCTTGAATCTGTGTTCTTCTATACTGTGTTCCATTCTTGTTGCATCCTCCTGGAGCGCGCAGGAAAAATGATAGTCATGTGGTGCAAGGCCATCCTCTATCCGCCTTCTTCAATACTTTTTACGCTGTTTACTTTTTACTTTGTTTACTTGCGCTTTCTAAACACACAAATTTTAGACTATTCGTCACACTAGTGCATTTATCACCTGTTGCATCTCTAGTGTTGCATCATGGAATAGCGTCGGCAAGGCTAAAAAAGACATCCCGCCTTAGCAGATATTTTTGTGCACACAAATTTTAGACTATTCGACAAAAAGGTCTCGGGGCAACACTACATAAAGTAGGTTTTCTGCAATTTCAGGCCTCTAAATTCTGATTTGAAATTTCTGGCTTCGAGACAAGGAAAATAAGCACTTCCAGCGACGAGTTCTTCATTGGTAACTTTAACCAGGCGAATCAGAATACGCCAAACCACGGCTACGGAGGATTCAACCGCGGCGGTGTTGGCTGCCGCACGGCTACGATATCTACCGTCAGGAATATCGCGAGGGCTACGAACGCGGCTACCAGCTGTGGACGGAACACGTTTAGCGTCTGCCACCGTGCACGGGCACTGTCTACAACTTCAACGGTGGAACGTCGTTCATGGGTGAGATGGCGCACTTTGAAATTGAATGAAGAAGGCGAATTCGAAGAAACGAGCGAAGAGTGAAGACAAAGCTAAGACACAAAGCAGAGTGCTACAATAGTGGTACAGTACTGTAAGGACTGCCTAAAATAGCAGTGGTGGCAAGGCTGTCTGCGGTGTGTGCAACAATATAAGTGGTAGTAAATGTAACTTATCCATTACTTATATCTAAACACGTGTTACAAACTGAGGGAGCGTGCCAGTTCGGTCTACATTTGCAGGGGCAAGTGCTCTAACACCGTATGTTATAGATTAAAATTGACACGCTCCGTCGATTCTTCGACCTTTCAGTCAATTAACTAAGTAGACCCTACAACTACGTAAGTGAATGATACACATGGACAATCGCAAACGACAATAGTACATGTCAAGCAGGCAAAAACAAGCCGCCTTAACTGCAGTTCAAGACGAAAATGAACTTCCACTCGTTCGGACTGTAGCTCAGATTCGAGGCCAGTCAGCGGCGGCTGCTGCCACAGAACCTCCGGTTGCAGCCAAGCCATCTCCGGCGGCTAAGCGCCAAGCACCTGATGTGGGCAGTGTGACGCACAGCATGCGAATCCCGCCGAAGGATAATAAACCGTACACCTCAGGAACAATGACGAACAACTCTCCTCCGCCACGCACTTCAACGAAACTGTGAAAAAAGCAATTAATCAATTACCGTAAACTTCGAGACGGTGACGTCGTGGTAAGCGATGTTGACTCTGCCGATGAAGCACAAGAAGAACCACCAGACTGCGAGCTGGATGCCGACTCAGTCGTTGACGCAACGTACAGACACGCTAAAGACGAATTGAACGACGAATCGGACAACGAAAGCCCTAGCTCTGTTGATTGAGACGATGAAGAACTACCATGCGTCCCAGCGGTTGTAAGACGTGTCCGACGAGGAACAGGTGCTCGAGGAGCTGGCAGAGGCAGAGAATGTGGAGGCGCTCGTGGCGCACACCAATTTAAACGTGCTCCAGATGGTCCAAAGCGTCCGATTGACGAGATTGTTGGCAGCGTCATAGATGATGCACGTGAACTGCCCAATAAAGTCCTGCACGGCAAAAATTACACGGAGTAGCACACTGTGCCACTCAAAAAGAAGTTGTCGGAAAGGACGCCACCAGTCTGCCCAAAGTACCTATCGTCTGTTCGGAATGAACGTATTGTGTAGACTGCATGGTCGCTGGTGTCAACTTGCAGTGAAGATCCCATTGTTACACGTGCGGTAGAAAAGTGATTTATTCCGAACACCCGATATATCTTAATCCTGCCTACAGCACAGGTACACCGAAAACAGTGGGGATTTTCGGAGTATACTACAAGGATATGGAAGACATAGTTCTCAATTACACCATCATTAACGGCAAAAGGAAGTGCACGGGTAGCACGGGAAGTCCGTTCGTGATCGCTGACCCTACCCGGACTACAAGTTTAAAAGCTACCTCTTTATAAGTTTGGCGTGTTTTTAGACGATTTCGTTAGGTGGTGTCATGGGACTACTATAACTGAGGCGAGATGCGAGAGCAGCTGGGAGAAAAGCTACTCGTACGCACGTTATGTAGCGATGTACTGTATATAGCTACTGACGTTACATCACTTACACGAATAATTCGAGTAGGTCTTCATCGGCGCAACGTAGCCCGAAGTTGGCTGCCGACCTCCAACGGGAGGCACGGTTCCTCGGTCTGTACTTGGGCCAGCGGAGCTTGAACTTCCGGAGCTGCCGCTCGAACTCATTGATGTCCCGTGGCTATTAAAAGGGCGCGGATCTCGAGAGCGCGAATCGAGGCTGAGGTGGCTTTGTTGCGAACGTTCGCTTCTCGATTATCATCTTCAGATCGGTAAGCGGCGATCCTGAAAAAAGGTACTAGCATCTAGACGTGGCATACTATGTCGTGGAAATCATTAGCTGCTTGCATTAGACTAGCTACTTACCATCGAGCTTCACCAAGCGATAGCCCACGAAGTTATTAATCTTCTTGCGAACTCGTCGTGGCTGCTTTTCCCATTCGTTCATTAGCTTTTTGATCACGTCGCGAACTCGGACTCGAGATGGTACTTCGTCTAGAAGTCGAGACGTCGTGCAAACAAGTGACTGTGGCTGTCAACAGTAACACGCAGAGCTATTGTCATTTTTGTCCACCCTGGCACGGCAACGTAAAGTGAAAAAAACCGGTGCGAATTTTATATCGTACTGAGCAAAAATTTGGCTTCTGTGTCGTTGATCTGGCTTTTTCAATAGGCGGATCTATTCGAATCAAAAAGAAGTTATGCGGAATTTTGGTATGAACGTGTTTGTGGCGTGGTACATTGTCGTATTTTTAGATGTGAACCAACGTTGATGATATTCGACGTGATGAAGTGATACTTGACTCTGACTCGCACACGCGTTATCGTCAAATTAGCTCAAGTCTGAAATTAAGTTTTCTTTTGCCAAAAAGTGTCGGACACAAGCCAACGGGAAGATCATACAGAGTAGATCTATTAAGGCAAGGGCGCATTAAAAGCTTGTCCGTGGACCTTAGAGCAGTGTGGCAAGTAAGATTTCACAGTGGGGTTGAGTGCTGTTTCCGCATTGAGGCATCTGCACAGTGTAGATGTTTGGAGTGGTGCGAACGTGAAAGCCGGTGAACACGGTCCGAGTCGTCCAGCGGCTCGGCTCGATGTCCCGTCTCTGGCTTTCTGAGTGGAATCTGCCGCTCGGACGGTCTAAAGATGGCAAATTGTTGTCCGAAGTTGCGCTATACGAGCTTCAGAATCTGGCATCAGGCACAGTTGCCGAACGCTATTCGCTATCTCGTCGATAGGAAGGTCAGCAGTTCAGCTTGGCGACCAGCTGTCGACTACTTTCAACTATGCGGCATTGTGATTTCACCGAACAGCTTTATAGTGAAAGCTCTTTTCCAGAAGGTGATCTCTTGCTGACCTGAAGATTCGATTGCCAACATTCGATGCCGGTCACGCAGAACTCTGAATTTTAAGTATGGATGCAGCTGGTAGCAATAGCTTGTCCGATCTCCGAACATTCGCACGGTTGAGCTCAAGGGTGTGGTTCGAAACCGATTAACGACGGGTACCCACCGTCGGGCCGAAAAGTGGGCACCGCCAGTGGCGAAGGTAAAGACGTCGGGCCTAATCCTGCTGTGCGCGAACCCCATGCTCAGGTCCACCTGCGGTGGTAGGTCACGACGGCCGCAACGTCGGTTTAAAGGGAATCGGCCCCTGCGCTAAAGTGTGCTTGAGCACCGCGCAACTTCACCTTTTTAGTAGCAATAGGGTATTCATTTGAGAAATAGGACTAAATTAACACAATTGAATGCAAATTCTGAAGAGCCTTCGGCCTTATGCATGGACGTTATACACAAACAAATGCGATACAAAAGCCGCAATCACAGTGAAACGAGGTGCCTAACTAGAATCCGGTGATGGAGCCGTCTGGCCGCGGATAGACCTTCAGACAGGACATGAGAATGTAGAAAAACCAGAGGAAAAGCATAAAGAACGCGGAGAGCAGCTTTGGCACAAACGGACCGCCCAGTTCGGCCTTGCCGAAGAGCGCGAATCGCCGCCGACACGCGAGCAGTGCGAGGCACATGACCGCGCTGAGCGTGTAGATGAAGACGCTGAAGCCAAGGCTTCCGGCGGGCACCTTGAACTCGTCGCCCTTGGCCGCGTGGTAGATCGACGCGACGAGCCACGGGAGACCGAGTCCGAGGAACACGTTCACCGAGTTGCTTCCGGTGAT
Organism: Prismatolaimus dolichurus; assembly: GCA_034691745.1. Lineage (NCBI taxonomy): Eukaryota > Metazoa > Nematoda > Enoplea > Triplonchida > Prismatolaimidae > Prismatolaimus > Prismatolaimus dolichurus. The sequence continues at coordinate 7,572 of JAQGBB010000707.1, forward strand.
GTTGCCGATGGCGTTGTCGGCCGTCTTCTCGGACGTCGCGGCGACGCGCGACGCAAACAGGTCCGGCAACGACGTACCGGCGGCGACCAACGTTATCGCCGTGATCGTGTCCTCGAGGCCGACCAGGCAGCCGAAGATGCTCGCCAGATCCCCTATTATGGCCGTCAGCAGGCCGATCAGGCTGAAAAAGGTAACGGCGTCGTCGCTCAATGCGCTCGCTATCACCACGCCGGTCTACGCACGTGGTAACTGTGCAGATCTCACACAACACTACCACGCGTACGTACGTACATTAACGAGATGAAGAACGACAGCCAGCCTCCCATGATCGTTGGAGGTGGAACGAATGCGAACAGTGCTTTCCCTGAAAACGATGCACACTTTTTGCATTCGGCAAGCGAGCGCAGCGAGCAACAATAAGGATGCCTACTGTTCGACATTGACATCCCCCTCTTCCCCGCTAGAAAAATCGAAAATTAGCAGACGTGCACCGCATTATTGTTTAGTGTGTCCAGAGTCGAAATATTGAAGCACTATATGTTCCAGACTGTTTCTCAATATTCCAGAGCACAACGTAGCCGGTCCACTTGTGTCAAGCCACAGCAGCTTCTCGCGAGACCATGCGCTCAGGGAAATTCTGGAATTCCGCCCTTCCATTTACGCATCAGCTTTTTTCTTTGACTGGTCTTTGGGATTACTCGGTTTTTGCCTTTCGGTGAGTTCGCCCATCCTGAATGAATGCGACTTCTCACGGGGAATTAAGCGGAAAAGTACAGCAGGTACACGAATCCACCGCTCATCGCCACCTCTCTCGATCGCTGAAGCATTCGCGCACTGCCTACTTACATGGAAAGCAAATGATGTGCGTGACGATGTCGCCGAAGGTGGCACTGGCTAGGTCGCCGCCGTTGACGCTCGTCATGTCGATCATCTGCTCCTTCCAGCTCTGCGCACCGGGCTCGAGCTTGGCGAGCGCGAGCGGGATGAGTCGGTCGGCTTGGCGAAACATCTCGCCGATGCTGTCGTCGCTGATGATCGCGACGACGGCCGACTTGGTGCGCCCACACGTCGCGACCTCGTCCGACTCGGTCGAGAGGCTCACGAGAAAAGTCTCCGTCTTCTCGACGATCTTGTCGTCGATGATGATGATGTCGAGGAACTTGAGCACCTCGTTCGCGTCGAAGTCGATGTCGTCGTGACCGCCGATGAAGTCCTTGCCTTCGGTCGCCGTTATGTCGATCGTCTGATAGCGAAGCTTCACCGGCACACTCACGTCGCCGCTGCGCACGATCGGAAGACGCACGAGCTGTTCGCTCTCCTTGCAGCTATAAAAGGAGAGACACGTCACCACTCGTCTCCCCGGGTTCGTTTCGGTCTGGGCTTGCCACAAGTCTAGAACGTTATCGAAGCCAGCTGTGTACGTTTTCACGTTTAATTAAGTTTTCGTTTGCACCGTTTTCCATTACAATCTCGAGCATACACGGCAGTCGCCTGCAGCTTTCTTTCCAGCTTATATGAACAGCTTGCCTGTAGTTATGCCGCTGGAACTGGAACGACGGCTTCGTGGTGTCGACCGAGTAGCGGACGATGGCCGGATGACAGGTTCCGATGCGAGTCCGCTCGTCGGCCTCCTCGAGCGTGAGCCGAACGAAGAAGCCCTGCTCGTCTTCCCACGTGCTGCCGGGCGCGATGTCGATGACGATCTGGCGTTCCGTCTCGCCCGGACTGAAGATGATCGTCTCCGACTTGTGCAGAAAGTGCTCGCTCTTCTTCGCCGACGAGTTGACCGTTTCGTAGTGGACCTAGCCGTACGTTAATAGATTACGGCTATGAGCAGTGGGAGAATGCCACGTCCGCTGTAAACCATTATTCGCTTGTGGAGTCGACCGCGACGGACGACGCGCAGCTTGACGAACGTGTCCTTGCTGGTGAACGCGTAGATGCGTGCAGCAAATTCGACGATCGAGTAGCGTTGCGCACTCGCCGAGATGGTGCCACTCGTGAGCGACGTTGTGCTCAGCGTCGAACGATCGATGCCGGGCTGTCGCCGAAGCACCGCTTTAGCTTCGTCCTCGACCAGACTTCGCGGCTGCGATGCGCTCAGCCAGCGGGTCCTGCAGCGCGAATAAGTGGATACCGTTCCCAGGCTGCGCGTCCCTTTTTCATAGCTAGGAGGCTTACGCAAGAATACGGTAGTGCAGGCGATCGCGTGGCTGCATCGATTTTATCCGAGCGGCGACAAGAGCGGCCAGTTCTTCGGCTTTCAGATTCGGATACTCTTTCGAAACTTCACGCTCCATGTTTGCCTGAGATGGGATAGCAGTAAAATATACTGCGACATGCGTATATGACGTCATGTCGGAAAGCATTGGAATCTAGCCGAAAGTGATTTTGTGTCATCAAAGATAGCGTGTTTTATACATGTTATCGGAATTCACGCAGCAGCGCGGGGAGAGGATATTAGGAACCTCAACGGTACTGCGAGGTCATATGTGCGTCACATGCCCGTCCCCCATGATAATTTTGCAGTGCGTCTTTGGGCGCCAAAGATTTCCTCCGAGTAGCAGAAGACAGAGAACACTAGGGTAGGGCCGAATAAGCATTAAATGACCGTCGTGCATACCCAAAGTTTGTTGCGGAATGAGAGGAGCCGATCTTTGTGCGTTATCTGTTCACCCGGCTTCGCCGCCTGTCCGTCATGGCTCAGCGGGCTGACGACGTCCTCGTCTTTGAGGTCGACGACGTCCTTCTCGGTGATTCGTGACGTCCGCTGACCGGCTTGCGCCTGAAACCACCGACACGGCAGTCGCGTGTCGATGAGAAAGGCGACGACGACGAGCAGGATGAAGAAGACGAACGTGAGGACGCCCTCCCACACTTCAATGACGCCTCGCGAGAAGCCCTCGAGCACGATGAGGATCCAGATGTAGGCGAAGATGCTGAACGACGCCGTCGTGATGAAGACGTAGATCTGCTCAATTCGACGCGTCTCGCCAGCGGGCAGAAAGAAGACGCACACGCCAGTTATGATGAACAGGTTGAACGCGGCCGAGCCGACGATCGTTCCGGGTCCCAGTTCGCCAGCTTCGAAGTTATGCCCTAAAACCGGTGGAACTTGTTGATCTCAAAGCCAGCTAGCCGTCCACACAATAGGCTTTGACTCCCAGGTTGGCAAATTTTGCCTCAACTTCTAAATGTGTTCAAGTTGGCGTGCTTCTTCGACGTTGCATGCTGACAGTGCTTCCAAAACACACGACTTGGTTAGCTATGATTCGATTCAGCTTCAAGTTGTCCTTTTATACGTACCGCATATTTCAATGATCGAGAGCAAGATCTCCGGAGAGCTGCTGCCGAGCGCCATTAGGGTCAGGTTGGCGACGGTCGGATTCCAGACGTAGATCTCGACGTAGTCCTCCTCGGTCTCACTGTGCGTATCCTGGTCTCTCTGCTGCTGCCGAAACTCCTCGATGTCGACGTCGAGTTCGCTCAGCTTCACCTTGCGCTTCTTGCTCGTGATTCGCTCAATCGAGCACATGAAGACGTCGGCGGCGATCGCAACGCCGAGGAACGAGTAGAGCAGGCCGGCGAGGTAGAGGAACGCACGGAATCCCTGGTTCCAGCTCTCCTCCGAGTCTGTCAGGATGGGCAGCAGCAGTCCGCTGCATTCCTTGAAGATCGTCTCGTTCATCGGCGTCGTCGAGCCGACTGTCGTCGTTGTCGTCGCCATGCTTCGGTGATATTTTTAACTCTTCTTTGGCAGTTTGCTTGCTGATTGTTAATTTGTCAAATTCACATTAGCCGAAGCACCAAGTGCAGGAGGGTTCTGCAAATTGAGAACACCCAAATATAATTTCAGCGCATTTTTCAAAATGAATTATTAGATAACTGTGCTGCAACGACGCGTTTTTCTGCTGGGCTGCGATGGGGAGTGTCCGTGAACGCCCGACTGGAATAGGCCCTGTGGCCACATATTTTCGGGCTTCGGTCGGTCGACGGCGTCATTCGTTCGTTCCGATCGTCGATGCGAAATTTCAATCTCTCAATAAACAACAATTACCGGGCGAAAACTGGATGTTCGTGTTGTGAATAGTGCGCGTTTCGAGATCGCAAGCCGTCCGAATCGACGTGGAGGAACGCGCGACGGGTTGTGTGTCGACACTGGCAAGGAACGCAAGGCAACAGGCAAGATGAATGAAAATCGCACGTTTGTCGCTGGCAGCGCTATTGTTGACAGCGAAACCGAAAGGCGACGTCCGTCGTCTCGTCGTTCGAGACAACGCTGTGTAGACCCGCTGAATCAACTAACGTGTACACTGTTACTCGATATATCTTTTCGAACGAACAAGCCCCAATGTTTATTTACGATTGTGTGTGCAAGTAACGTAGGAAGCATGTGGCGCCATTTCGAAGCCGTGAAGCTCGCTCAAAATCAATTTCCTGGCGCGTGGCGCTGCGAATATTGATCGCAGACGCAGCAAGCATCTTTTTTTGAAATGCGAAGCTCACGACGATCTCTTTCTGCGAGTACGTAGCGCACACATATGCTAGCTCAGCTATGAGACGCTTGGTGTAAGCATAGCTAATGCAGCCAACCGCTCGCTTACTAAAAATGAGAGTGCATTCGTATACGCTGTATATATAATTCATATCATTGGGACTAGGTGCTGCCTTGTTGGACTGATGCCCATGACCTAGAAGGGAAGTTCCAGATAGCCGCACCACCACCATCACCCAGTAGGCATAACAAAACGTATGCGCTTGCGCTAAGTGAGCAACGAAAATACCTACAGCCTCATGTCCTACATGAACGTCAGTATTTTGACCAAAACAACGGGCGTGAATAACGGTCTAGATCTACGTACTCGGTTAGTGAGCGGTCATTCGCAAAATGATTAGCATAAAGTATTTAAATATGGAAGCAGCGTCATCGACTCCAAACATCACAAAACTGGTACGTGTGTAAAACATGTTGTAAAAAAGGCGCCGCGAACGAAGTATAGACGGGGAAAAATTTGAACAAAAGATCAGCGAGAAAAGATCTCGCTAAATGTGGCCGCACTTGACGTACTTTTCCACTAACAGCCTCCACAATATTGAGTGACCCGAAGCAGAAATACGAGGGCGGAAACTGTGAATATAGTCTGTTAAAAATATTTTAAACTTTGAAACATGTCACTCGAAATTTACGTGACGTCCCATTAATTTTTGAATGATAAATTTCGCATTTCAGGCTATTCCATGTAGACCGCGAAACTATACAACTTACAAATTTAGTTAGAAACGCCGTTGGAGTAATCGTTTCTAGGTTGTTAGCTCCTGAATGACCGTCGAAGCCTGAACAAAAAATTTAGTTGAAACTCCAGTTTTTTGCCTTTACTGGTAGAAACCCATCTAAATTCCTGCTATATTTCGCCGGCGCACAAAACGGCGTAGTTATTGCACCGCTCTGACTTAGGGGTGATGCACAAATTACGTCCTCACTGACCCGAGGGTAGGGGATCGAAGAAAAGCGCACGAAAGAGCAAGACGTGACGGGCGGGTTTCAAAAATTATTTTCTGCTAAATTTTCGGGAAATTTTTGCATTTTCTGTTCAAATTGAACCTAATTTTTGGGAATTTCGGCGCATTTTTTCAAAGACTTTAAAGTATGTTTATTTCTGACCAACCAACATTTCGCGCTTTTCCTGCTCAAATTTTTCTCTTCTGTGCGCAAAATTTTGTTTTTCTTTTGCCCAAGGGGAGTAGGCCGAAAAAGCACGTGCGCAGGGAGGGGGTGTGGCCCAAAAGCGCATGACTGTGCACAGAAGGGGGTGGGTCAAAAATGCGAGTTTTTTGCGCACGTGATTTTTGCGTGACCCCTTAGCCTAAAATAAGCTCTCATTAAAAGGCCGCTCATTTGCGAGCACGCAGCGTGCAAATGCAGGCCTCTGCTTGCTCATCGTCCAGCCGTAGGCAGTAGACTTCTCGCCAAAAAGTGTACGCTACACTTCTTGCTTCAAATTTAACTAGGTCTATCAGCAAATTCACTCAGTTTTACGAAAAGCGTACCCGCTCACCAGGCAAAGTTTATTCACGGTTGAAACTTCCGGGTACGCCCGCAGTAGTGACCGCACGGGTCGTGCGGTGACAAGAAACTTGTTACGAAAACCGAGCAATATGAAGTCCGTTAAAAAACAAAAATTTCTTTCAAAATTCTAGTATAGAAAATAACAAAAATTCGAAAAAAATATGTCAAATTTTCGCATTTTTTCTGCAGATTCCTACTCCACATTTAGAGAGTAAACATTTTCGGGCAATTTCAGTTTACTCCGGTATAAAATGTTGTACCGCTTATAGGTCCGGGGATAAACGCGCATATAATGCGTGAAACGTCTAAGAGTGCATGTTTGCGCTGTGCGTGTGCACGGTACGAGCTTCTGCAAGCATGACTCTCAACGAGAACAAATTGTATCATCGAGGTGGAGCTAGCAGCCGCAGAAAAAAACATTGCTCTAATTACCTTCACTTTCAACCGAGCCTCTCCAACACATAGGAATCGCGTGCTCATACGCAAACTGCATATTTTAGAACGGTCAGTTAGCGGTTCCTCATGACTGGGTTGGACTACAAGGCTGGCAAATAGCTCAAAAATTTTGTTTTCTCTTTATAATTAGAAATACTACACTTTCACTGGAATTAAAAACAAAAATATCGTTCAAAATTTCAGTATAGAAAATGAAAAAGCATGACAAATTTTCGCATTTTTTCTGCAGATTTCAACTCCACATTTGGAGAGTAGACATTTTTGGGCAATTCCAGTTTACCCCCGTATACAACGTTGTACTGCTTATAGGTTCGGGGTTAAAAATCGAGCCGCAAGGAATCATGCAAAAATCACGTGTTCGGGGATGGGGTGGGGGTGACTCAATAGAACACGTTATGTGTTAAACATAGCCTATCTCTTACACGTAAAAAAGAACACGAGGGGAGGGTGGGGGTCCAAAAATATCGTTCTTAGAAACACTTGATTTTTGCATGATCCCTCAGCGAAGCGAGCGGCGGAAAAATTGCACGTTTTTTGCATCCTGCCTGGAGCCCGAAGGGTGTAAGCAAAAGGATAGCTAACTGTTCGGACAAAAATCTCCCCCTCCTCCGCCCCCCTCTCCCCTTCCTCCCCTCTCCTCCTCCCTCCACGAAAAATCGAAAGTTAGCGGACGTCCAGAGGATCATAGTGCATTATGTTCCAGACGGTTTGGTGGAACACCATAGTGTTCCAGGCTGTTCCAGATGTTCCAGGCTATTCCAGAACATATTGAAAAATTTGTCTATGTGTATTTTTTTCTTGGCGGACGTGGAGGAGGCGTTAGTACACGGTATTGCGTGTCGTGAGTTGTTTTTTTGCTTCATGGCAGGATGCCTTTTCGGTTTTGCCAATTTACTTGTTAATTTGCATCCTCAAAACCCTAGAAAACAGCACTTTTTGCTCCAGTTAGTCATTGACGGCTCCGAAGACAAACGGGTCCCAAACTGGGACAGTCTCAGGCAAACTGGAACATCTGGTAAAAAGTGATGCCAGCTCTGTGAAGGATAGCGATCTGCGTTTATGTCTAGGCACGTTAGAAGAAGGAGACGTATAAATTGTTTTCACATGACGTTTTGCGATTGTAAGAAATACGAGGAGAACTTCGAAGCGGACCCGAATAGTTTTCGGTATTTGGAGGCGTTTTACTTGCTTCCCTCATATCTGTTTCCGATGCAAAATGCTAGCTCGAGCTGCTGCGAAGATCGACAAAATGTGCGCTTCGTGTTTCCATCGAGCGAGCGACGAAGCACTTCGTAAACTCAGAAACGTATGAATGTAATGGGCAGTTGAATGAGGGAGATGGCAACCGGAAACGTTTTTGGACGTGTTCCTTCCTTTATTTGGCAAGACATCAAACGCTCATCAGAGCTGAGTCAAGCAACTGCTTCCAGTTTGGCGAATTCTTACATACAATCGCTGGTCGAACGACGACACGAAGATGCTGCACGCTTTACGTACGATCATCTGACTTATCTTGTGTTGCTAACGATTATGGTAGCCTTCTCGACGACGTGGATGCTGCTGTAGAGCGCATTTATCTAACCCCATATCGGCCGTCTTAACTAGCGCTGACTACCGTACTTTTCCACATATAGCCCCCGGGGCATAACTTCATTTTACCCATTATAGACAAAAAAAAACATTTTTCCCAAATTTAGCCCCACTGCCATTTACAGCCCCGGGGGCCATATCAAGGGGAAAGGAGCTAAAAGTTGAAAAGTAGGGTAACCATCATTTGCGGCGGCGGGATCACGACTCTGTCTGCTATGATCAAATTTCTGTCTGAAAGTTCATCGATAAACTAAGTATCAATTACTTTATATGTATACTTATGTTCAGCGTCGTCATCAGGCCGACGTCCTCGTTTTGTTGACTTGACAATCAACCTGCTAATTGCCGCTGAGAATACGTAGTCACGAGCGTCAGCCGTGATAAGTGTATGCATATCATTGTGCTTTCCCATTAGCTATCCGACACCTGAGCAGGTGACGTTAGCGTGCGGCGCATTCCATGCATCGTCTTGTGCTCCGCTCCCCTCGGGCCTCGCGTGTTGTTGAAAGAGGCTGCGATTGATCCTCCTCAGTCCCTCTGAGAGCTCTTTCGTCGTCAGCAGCAGCAGACATATGACCGCGAACCAGGTACATACGCGGAGGTGTGAAGGCGCCATGTCGGGCGAGTGTACGTACGAGTGCTGCTCGATGTTATTCGCAATCGCCGCGTCGCCTCCTCCTCCCTCGCCGAACGGAAAACTTGATTATCCTCTGCTGCCTCCTTTATTAGTCGGCCGCTACTCCTTCGTCGGCTCGCTTCAGTCATCGCGCTGAGAAAATAAACGCTATCCTCATTCTTGTCCGTCCTCCGACGGACGATGGAAGAGAGGGATAACAAACGTTCTGTTGGGCAACGTGCGCCTGCTCAAATTCGTGTTTCCCTTTTTTCCCTTTCAATGCAAAGGTCGCATTACTGAGGACCGGTGCAAGCATTTATTGATTCCCTTCCTGGCAAACAAGCCCACTGGAACGTCAGCTTGGCGGTTTTTTTCACGTTCCTCCCCGGCTTCGATGAAGGAGATACCACGAACGGGGAGGGCTTCCAATTTACTACTTCTCTATTAGCTTTCAGTATTTCCTTTATTTAGTTGGGTCGCCTGATTCGGTCGGCTAAATATACGTAGTTTTCATCGAAAGCGCGTATTTCGTCGCAATGTTTGCACCGAAGTGCGGTCCTCTGCTTGTCCTTTGTGTCGTCGTTGTGACCGAGGCCTTTCCACCGTCGACCCCAAAGCCGCCAACGGTGTCAAACGGCGAACTTCATTCCGTGCAACTGTCGCCAGGACCAAACGGCTTGAAGCATATCACCACCGCCAAGCAGGCAAGATGACCATTCTCGATCTGGTCGCCGACCATCGTCCGAATGGAAGGGAGAGGGAGCACACAGTATTAAAATACGATGTGCTTTCTCGTTTGTAGGAGAGGTCTAAGGCAGCTCTTC
>JAQGBB010000708.1:0-17120 GCA_034691745.1 Prismatolaimus dolichurus
CTACGCGCTCTGTCATTGCTATCGATAGCCCCAAATTTTATCTACCGTACCCACGCGACTTAATTTTCACCCTTTATATATACATACACACGTATCAACGTACAGATAGTTATGCATGATTCTCTTGTAGACGACCTCCAGTGCGAGTACAACAAGGACTGCTTCATCTCTTCTTTACAGTGAAGCGCTCTCGATTATGCCGGTAACGTTGCTGCACTCTGAAGAAAAAACCGATAATTCAGTACGTGAATAAAAGCGCAATCCCCTCGCATCCATTTGCATCCAGAACGATAAATGTTCTATTCATCAACTTTCAGACTAGATTCACTGACCCCGACGTGCAGAGATACTAATGGACCTCTCTGACGCGCAAGGTGAATAAAATGTTTTGTGCCAAACGGCTTAGCTATGCGATAGACTAGAAAATATAGGCTAATAGCAATATTCCGATGTTATAAGGCAACGTCTGAGATAGTGCGATCACTCACTCGGCGCTATGTTTCTTAAAAGTCCGTTCTGTCAAAACGTTTCAAAAATTATTGGCATTGTACGCTACATGCATTTACACGTACGTACGTACTACGTAGTGTGTACAAATGCGCACATGCATACGTGTGTCGATCGATTTTTTTTCAGACGTTGCTAGACGTACACAGCATAAATACTCACATTTCGTAATTGAATTTATTGGTGCTTTTTGTGGGGTGGGATTTAAGTAGTTATGTCGAAACGTGTTGTACATGTTTTGGCTTGTTTTTTATGGTTTTTTAACTGGAAGTTTTGTTCAGGTGATCGCGTTGTTGTGGCAAGCGGCACGGACGCGAGAAAGGGTGCGCTTTTGTTAGTAGGCTTTTAGCTACGTACGACAACTAGAATAGTAATGCAGGGCTATTTTATATGCGTGCATTATAAAATAGTTCGATTGTTTAATTGATGTATGGAAACATTTTAAAAAGATATGGTTGCATTCTCTATGCTTCACGGTCGCAGTCGAGCCCACGTTTATTTCTTTTTCAACAAAGGTCGCCGAAAGTGGCGCAGGTTGGCACCAATACGGGAACGTCCATGCACTGGTTTCGACTTTGAGAAATTCAAGTCTCTGCTCGAGTATGATCACTGGGGCCATAAAGCCGCTGTTCTTCGAAGCATTGTGCGTGACGGTTCGCGCGCCTGTTCGACAAAGTGTGCGAAAAAGTTTCGTCAAACGACAGCGGCGAAGTTTTGCCGTTTCTGCACGACGGCAAGAATGCGACTGTTCTCCAAACTGCACCTTCTCGAACGGCGTGGTCGCGTTAACGCGATGAATATGCACAACGACGTTCTTAGCAGCAATCAGAAAGAAATGAAGATAAAACAACTCAGTGCCGCTTCGCGCAAAGCTAGACGGGAGACCGTCGCCGCGAAGCAGCGTGTGAAAGGCGAGCTTGAAAAACTGAAGCGATCGAACTCTCGTTTGCACGCGATAGCGAAGCGTCACGAGCAGACGCTCGCGCGAATGCACGCTCAAGCGTCAGAATGCTACTGTCGTTGGCGCTTCTGCGCGCGTTTGGCTCACAATTTTGGTGATCCGAGCACGCTGATGGATCACGTGCGTGAATTCCACGTGTCGGTAATGCAGCCGAACGTCGACGTAAACAACAGGCTCAGTGCCATTCGACCTATTTCCCGTTCGACCTACACCGTGCCATTCGACCTACAACCGTTTCATTCGACATACAACCATCTCATTCGACCTACACCGTCTCATTTGACCTACAACCGTCTCATTCGACCTACAGCTGACCAACAAAATTTCGTTCGACCTATAACACATATTCGAAACAAAGCATAAAAATGAGGTGAACCATCGACCCTTGCTTCATGGAGCAAAAAGAAAAAGATGCAAAAACTTGCTGTCGAAGACAAGGTTCGAAGTTCGAACCCATGACCTTGGGCTTATAAGAGAGACACGTTAACCAACTGACTACGGGGTCAACTGTTTGTCTCTGCTGTAAAAGTAATTATGTCGACTTTGCCAATAGTACACCTGTACTGCTCACGTCGTCCGCTAACCTTCTTGCGCCGGGGGAGTGGGGAGATTGGGGGAATTTTTTGAGAATGACCAGTAAGCCTCCTTTTGCTTCCGCGCTGCGCGCTTCAGGCAGGATGCAAAAATAGAGACAAAATAGTTAACAAATAGATTTAATGCAGTTGCCCCAACGGCTGTAAAAGTCGGTAGTTTACAGCTCAAGCGATTTCTTTTACTTGCTTACTTACGGTGGTTTGCTTGACGCACACATGGCGTGCGCCAGTATCGGAGCGTACGATGACTCAGTTTCGTGCAGAAGAATCCAACTTCGAGCTAATACATTCGGATACGAAATCGAAGGCTATATATTCACCGTTATCCAACGGTTTGGGGCAAACGCTGGCAGGAGTTATCCAACGGTTTAGGTCACACGCTAAATCTGACGACATAGTTGTAAGTGGAACATAGTTGTACAAAATTTTGTGGGTCAGTTGCAGGTCGAATGAGGCAGTTGTAAGTCGAATGAGACGGTGTAGGTCGAATGAAACGGCTGTAGGTAGAATAAGACGATTGTAGGTCGAATGGCACGCTGTAGGTCGAACGGAAAATAGGTCGAATGGGAAAACGCCCTTATACCATCCCTGTTCAAAGCTTTGCAGATTACGGGCTAAATTTGTGGTTTTTACACCTATTCTCACTGAACATCGTGACGACTGCCACCTATTCCCCCGGGGGCACTATTTGGAAAAATACTTGTTGCTAAAATGTTTAAAGTTTGACCACTTATTTATTTAATTTAACGTTTACCATCGCGAGCATGAATGCCGCAGCGAAAGAATACCGACATATACTGTACAGGCGTATCGCGTGTGAAGCAGAACAGTCACGTGATAGGAGGGAATGTAGTGAAAGAAGCACAGATCTCGCGGGCAGTATCAAAGTCAGTTTGAAACATGACGGCATTCAACGTAAAAATGTCGCGCATAAAATGGCCAGCAAGGATATCTTGTTCCCAAAGACAATGTAAGTAGTACTTACGAAGAAGCGCAGCATGGAGTTTAAGATGCAAACCATATAGCGAAAAGTCGAAATGAAAACGTTTGCACAGATCAACGGCGTCTAACGCAACACACTTAGGAGGGCGATCAAGGTATATGCACTGAAAGTAGCACTAGAACATTAGCTAACGTACGATAAAGTTTGAGCTAGATATGCACGAGCGAAAAAATTAAACTTTTGCTGATATACATAATACTCAAGAGGCATGAGACGGAGAGCAACAAACGCGGAAGTGTTTCTGCTGAGCTTGCCAAGGCGGAGGCAGCGTTTAGCAGCATTGGACCATGCTACCGCAGCAGAGTTTTTGAATGCAACCGATTTGGTGTCCCAGAACTCACAGCCATATAGTAGAATAGGAAAGCATTTACCTGTGAGTATATAGGTCAACAGTAGGGGATTAAAACCCCGACAGCCCTGCTGTAGAAGCGTAACAAGGTCGGCGGCACCGTTCCCCGCACTCCGTGCATTACGCTCTATACGAACAGCGATAATTGGCTACACCGTGTACTTATTGGTGTCTGTCAGTTTCGCACATGGAAAGTTAGACCGCAAAGCGACAGCTTATATAAAGACAATAATGTTGAGCGGTGTTAGCCATCGCTAGTGTTGCTAGCATTGCTAGGCGCTAGCAGTGATCTTACTGACGTCATCACCAACTGATTCCTCGCCGCTGCAGCCGGCATTCTTCTTCATCGCCAAGGCACCTTGTCGGTACGATCACGCACCGCTCCGCGCGTCTTCGCCTCGACGGAACGCTTCGCACTTCGCGACTTGTCGAAGCGTGCGTGGCGCTTCGAGTGCACCATCTCGTCGGCGTCCCACGTCGCGGCGCGCTTCTTGTCGACGACGGCCCGGTTCACCTTGTGCGCCGCGTCTTCGGCGGTGTTCTCCGCCGCGATCACCTTGCTTTCGGTGTCGGCAATGGCGGCGCGTTGCTCGGTCGCACACTCAATCTCCACTTTGTGGAGCGCCTTGTCGGCGTTCTCGTGGGCGGCGAACGCCTTGTCGGTCGTTGCTTTATGCGTCTCAAACGCCTTCTCGGCGGCGGCGTTCTCTTCGCCGACCGTGATCGTACGCTCCTTTTTCGTGTCGTTCTTGTTGGGCATTTCGTTCTTTGCTTGCTTGATAGATGGAAAGAAAATTGTCAGCAACTCAAAAGTTTGTTCACTCAGAATATTTTCGCAATGAAGCCTACGAGAGACGAAACGCACGCTTTGCGTCGTTCGATGCGTTGTTTACGTCAACATGTTAGCCTACGTGCCTTCAGGGTCTACCTCTAGTGGCTGATTTAGCGTTCGCTGAAACAAAATCAATTAATTTTTGCGCAATGCATGCGCGTTTGCAGCAACGGAATGGGACAAAATCTGAACCTCGCAGCGAAAACGAGGAAACGAGGAGAAGATTCTGGAATTTTTTAGTGGCGTGTGCGACGAGGCAACAAAGACTTTATTTTGCACCAATTGCATAATATGTGTATATTTTCGAGCATCGACAACAAAACGCACCAATATGACGTCAACTTTGAAAAGCGGATTTTTTAAACCCACATCTAAAAATACCAACGTCATTATTTTTGTAAAGCACATAGGGATGTGCTATCGATCTTTTATTATAAACATAAAAGTATCATGTAATCGGAGTGTCACCATCCACACACTCTCTTGAGGTGACGTCGCACACATGCGGCAAAGAGAAATCGGTGTTTGTGTCACTATTCAAACACACAACAAAGTAAAGTATTCAAAGCTCGAGTCAGATAAAGAAAGGTTCCGCCTCGCTGGATGCTGTAATGAGAAAATTGTAGCTCGAGTCACCAAGCTAAAATTTCATAGCTTATCAGAAAGGTCTAGGTTTGCATAATGTTATGAGAACAAATAAATTTGACAAAGCCGAAAAAGTCCTCTTCTGCAATTAGACCTTAGTGCGAGTAGCTTTGGCTAAAAAGCAATTTTTTGAAAAATAATTTCCGAAAAAAAATCGATTTTTCATGAAGAAAGTGTTTTGGAACACGTTAGAACACATTTGGAACACCACAGAACGACATTCCACAGAACCTTTGAATGAAGTGCGTGCGTATGACTTTTTGCATCCTGCTTGGGAGCGCGCAGCGCGTACAAAAGGATAGCTAACTAATCATTTTAAGATTATCCATCTATCCTCCTTATCCGGCCTCGTAAAAAAATTTAAAGGACGTCCTGCGCAACTTGACTACGGCAGGCGGCAACTTGCCAATGGCAGGCAGCAACTTCCCAGCAGTTGGCGGCAACTGGCCAATGGTAGGGGCGTTGTTTTTACAGGAAAGCGAGCGAGGAAAACGTGGTTTGCCGTAGAAATACTGCAGACAAGTCGCGGCCGCCCTTGCTTCAAAACGTCTCGAACGACAAAATGCTCTTCCGGCTTTGCCGGTCTACTTGTCAACCTGTTCTGTCCCGAGAAACCGTGTTGCTGCTCGTGAAAAAGCTTGCTGGCTGGAGGAAACGCCCGCGGGGGGAGTGGCAAGGGGGACACGGGGGAGGGTAAGTCGACCGCTGACCAGCAAGTGCCCTTTTGTTGCTCGCTAAAGCTCGCTTAGCGGATGAAAAAAGTTGTTTTCGGTGAAAAAATATTGTTCTTTCTTTTTTGGCCTACAACACGTGTTAACACTTTAAAAAATTATTTTGTTATTGCACGAAGCGAAAATACGCATTTAAAATACCGTACGTACATGAACGGCCAAAAGCAGAAACGCTTTGACAAACATTAATATGCACACTTGCTAAAAATTATGTAGCGACAACAATGCACGTTAATGGTTTTTAAATAAAATCCACCTATTAAACGGAGTCGAAGATACTAAAACTCATGTCCTCAAAAATGCTGTAGAGACCCACCGCTACGAAGAACCATTAGGTCCACGGACACCCAGGGGGCCGCAAACTACCGTAAATTTCAGTGACTCGCTATAGACGGTGCCTCTACGCCGTGTTGAATGCAACGCGGGCAGAGATTCTATCAAAAGGGTCTAAGTCTGCATGGCCCTTTTTGAAAAAAAAGCGGCAGAGCGCGCACGCCCAGGTTTTTTGGCACGGAGTGCGGGGAACGGTGCCGCCGACCTGTTACGCTTCAATAGCATGGCTTCGGCGCAAGCAGATCCTCGTCGCGTGAGCGTAAGAAGCAGCAGTGCAACCTGAAACCTACGGGTTTTCGTTTTTAGGGAAAATGCATGCAAAATCGAAAAAATAACTTCGTAATTTGATTTTTTTCGCATTTTGACAGAATTCTTGAACCCAATTTTTAAAAACTACCCGAAGCTCAATTTCTATCAAAAGAATCTGAGTCTACATGGCCCTTTTTGAAGAAAAGCGGCAGGGGGATGCCATGTTAGAACTAGAACGACGTTTTGGGTGCAAAAGTTTCTCACTATCCCTGTACGGTTAGATGACAGCGAAGGAGTTAATATGCTGAGACACATTGTACTGAAGCCAGGTACCACTAATTGCGTGATCTTCCTGCCGGGTGCGTTTCTTAGCATTTTCTCAACATAATGTCCGACACCACCGTCAGCATAGAGGGCTTCTCATGTTTTCTTAACAAAGGCCGTAACCGAATCTGTTTAAGATGGTTAGCTGAATAGAGAAAAATCTTTTCGACTGAAGCGGAAATCGAACCCGCGCCTCTCGCAGACAAGGCGGATGCCCTACCACTAGATGACCCAGCCGATTGGATTATCTCTCTCCAAACAGCCATATAACTTCTCATAAGGCGCGAGACGCCGAGCGATGCAAGCACCCGACCTGACTTGCACCAACACGGCAGTGAAGCGAAAACTGAATGGGGGATGGTGCATATTTGTGTCCGAAGGAGCGAAGAGCAGTAGTGGGGCAAGGGGAGTAGGGCAGCATTACGTTTTCTACTCTTAGCAGGGTTTTACTCAGTTCTCATTGCACGTGAGGGCTATCTCAGAAAGGGCACACACAATTCGTGCTGTAGCTTAAACAACTTTTTGTACGTTGCTATTTTCACGTTCTACGCGTAAAATGACCATTCTTAGTAGATAAATTCTGTTTCGGCCAAGAAATTCGATTTGATGACACTTCGGAGTTTTGTGGCAATACGCCATGGAAACTTGCTTCTTTCTTCTTTGGATGCTGCGCGCCCTAGAGGTGCTTCCAAAAAGTCGATCTAGCAAGAAAAGCGGGAGTCTCGCGCTCTACTGAACAGCTGGTTGCTCTGGCCAACATAACGGCAAACTTGAAAAGGCCTTTTCAAAGCAAAATAAATCGACTGCACACGCCGCTGCCTGGTGTGGAGCGCAAAATACCAGACAGCAATTTTGGGTTTTTCCATAAAGGACGTCCGCATGAGGGGAAGATAAGCGGACGTTAAATTTAGCACAGGGTGTAGTAGGATAGACTAAAGTTGCGCACAGCGGAAGGATGATCCAAAAATTCCGTTTTTGCGGACGTATTGCATGGCTGACCCACTTCATGCTTTCAAAGACTTTGGCACATTTTGTGAAAAAAAGCGGCACGAACGTCAAACGTTTGTAGAAATGAAACAATTACTCAATTCCCCACGTTGAAGGTCCTATCGTGGCGAAAATGTATCCGTACTCCAACGTCGAGCCGTCATACACTGACCTTAAAGGTGGTAAGTCTACATAATTGGAGTGCACAAATTTCAGGCGCAGCTGGCTTTGTTCATTGCAAATCTTAGCCGCCTTGAGGAAAAGCTCAGAAAATTACACAGTGGCCCTTCTTGTTTGATTTGCATCTGAAAATAATAATGCTACATTTTGCCCAATTTCTTAGCACACGCCTTAGTACAAACATGTCGAGCTTCTGTGGGAAAATTCTGAGTCAAAATTCTTCGTTGAAATTGTCAAATTTTCCATAAAAAATCAAAAGCAAAACACAAAAAAAGACAAATAGGGTATTCGAATTTAGCATCTGCCAATCTAAACAATGTTTGTTCATACTGCCTGCGGCAATATCACTTTCTTAATTTCGATCCAAAGAGAACCGCCCATCAAGCTTTAACCCCTTGTCAAAAAGCACCGGTCTGAACGGCTCGGAGATGCGACACGTTTTTTAGACCTCAACCGCTACAGGTCGCCAACCTACCGAGATTACGATCCAGATAACACGTCAACTGCCAACTCCGGTTACCGGCCACCTCCAACCGCCGAAATGTACGGCACGTCGAGATCAAGCGCCTACACTCTGCTGCCACCGTACACCACCGATTCGGTCTATAATCCATACGCCTCGACCTATTACCCAGCTCAACTGCAATCGACATTTTCTCCTCCGCGGTCGTATCGACCCGTCGATCAATATTCGCCGCCATACGCGCAAGCGGTGACGCCAAACTATGCGCCCTTCGACGTCCACTGGTCCGATCGGCTACTTGACGACGCGAACGCGTTCGACGCCGAGAATGCCCGGCAGCGACTGGACGCGATTCGCGTTCAAAATGAGGGCCGACGGCTCAGCTTCGTGCCGAAGACGCGGCGCTTGAGCATTGCGGACGAGAACATACAGCCGCGCCTCTTCGAAGCTACGCCCATTCGGCCCATCCCGCCGAGGGTCGAGTACGTCGACGATCGGCCGATTCGCCCCGCGGCGAAGTTCAAGCCGAAGAACGTCGCTCGCGAGACACGCGAACCGCCGCTGGTCGACATCGACGACGATGCCAGATCAGGGGAGAAAATCGATCAGTTCAGGGAGCCGACCGAGCCATGGGCGACCGCGCCGGGACCGCACTTTAGGCGCGTTGTGTTCAAGCACTTCTCGCCCTCGCATCACGTGTACGTGCACGAGGGAGGTGTGCACGATATCTACACAGTCACGGCAACCGAGGACGAAGCCTATGGGTAGCCGTGGATGGCGAGCAAAAACAATCGTATTGACCTTGCGTGTAAAAAAAATGCCGTAGAGACCTCACGCAATTCAGTTTGACGAATGCTTTTAGAGTTATCGCTCACAATATAAATTTTTGGCAGGGAAACGGAGGTAAGCGTTCAGCTAAATGTTGAGCTTATTCTTGACGCGATGAAGAAGAAACTGCAAAGCACGGACAAACTGTGGCTACCGTAATCCGTGTACGCACATGCGCACAGGCACAGACTTGAACCGTAGTTAAAGCGGCACCGTTGAAATTGGACGACAAGATCGCGAGCCAAATCTTTGGCTTTACAAACTCATCTATATCTATCATCAACTCATCTGCTGCTTGCAAACTCATCGACGTCTGTCGTCAAACTCATATCTTCATATGGGGTCATTCACATTCCACGTGGCGACGGAGGGGGAGGGGGGGGGGTCCAGGAAAATTCCACGTGGAATTATGCGAATGAAAAATGGCAAATTACGGTAGTATTAAAATTTGCCATAAACTGTAAAAATATTTATTTGTAACCAATGGTCATTCAGTGTTAAATTTCGCGGTATTTCGTCTTTACAAACACAATTTTTGAAAGCTGCCGACAAATATTGGGTACTTTCATGGTGTCTAAAATAAGAAACTGTGGTTGGTTACAGTCTTCATCGACAAACAATTATGTTTATCCTCTAAAAAAAGCACAGGAAACAGACGGACGTATCGGCCGCGTTGAACATCTTTAAACTGAAATAGGACTTGATGTTGCAACCTTATCTATGTTGCAACGTTGCCTATACAGGCGTGTGAAGGGGACTCTAATTACAATGTAGAGATAGTGCTCCATTTGGACGTATTTCAGTCGCCTTAGATGTGGTCAGCGCACGATTTTTAACTGTGTATGCGTGTTGACGATCTAAGACGCACAAGTGGGATGAACCAATCCTCAAGGTCCACTGACGCGTAGGCGTGTAGGGCTATTCTGCAGTTACGCACAAAATGCCCGCTACTCAAATTCAATATCCATCTATGCACTTGCTTCCGACGTCGCCTGCCAGGTGGCGCCCCTGCGCGCGTAGAATTTGTTTTACTGGCTGCAACCAATCCGCTTGCATTAGAATGCTCTCTTCCGAAATTGTGTACGGGCGCGCCACCACTACCGTGAACACGTAAACACCTGACTCATCAATGGTTCTGGGGCGTATTTTCGGTCGTGGCGCCAGGATATTAAGTCCCGGGGGCTCGTATAAGAACTTGAACCTAGATTTGCACCAAGGTAATCGTACGAAATTTCAGCCCGCTAGCCCTCTTATTTCGAAAGTTATGGTGCAGACACATAGACGCGAGCCACGGCAATAGGGACCCTGACGTGCGTCAGTGGCCCTAAAAAGGGGGATTAGGTGAATGTGTGTTAAATTTGGATGGGGGAAAGTGATAAAGGATTTTTTGGGGTTAAAAGCAATGAGTCACTTATCACCATAAGCATTACAAATGTCAAGCAAACCTTGTAACGCAGAAGCAGAGGGTGCCAGTAGAAAAATATCATCAGCATACACAACCACGCCAATAAACGTACCGTGGACCAACGTGCCACAGCCGCTATCAGAAATACGCTGAATAAGCTCGTCTATATGTATAGTATAAAAAATTGAGGAGAGCACACCTCCTTGTCTTACACCACGTTGAAGAGGAAAGTGGTCACGTGACACACAGTTGAAACCTGTTTGAGAACACATCGCGAAAACTGGAGCCAGTAGACCAGGGTGCTGACAATGCATTTAGGGGCGCCTTTACGTAACAACTTGAAACACAGCCCAGAATGAGAAACATAATTAAAAGCTTTAATAGCGTCTAGCTAAGCGGCAAAGATAGTGGAACCCATAGCATTATAGTGTGCGACGGTATTACGAATAACGAAGGAAGCTTGAGCGCATGAAGGTTGTGAGGCACTTATAGCAAGGCTGTAATGCTTGAAGGCGCTCGTTTGAGATTACACCTCTGACAAGTTGTATTGGAGTTTGTACAATTGGCCGCTTCAAATTTTATAGCTTCAAAATTTTTTAAAAGTTTATCCAAGTGACCTTACCGTCAGACAATACCTTCCTCAGCTGGAAGCGCCATACCTTTACGTACTTTAATTCCGCTTTTGTTATTCTCTACTTCAGTTCATCGACTCTTTTTTGAGTGCACAATTTAGCGGGTGCTTTTTTGGACATGCGGCGTCTTGTTTAGAGTTTACAAGAAAAATGTTTCCGAAGCGTCAAGCTACGGCAGCAGCTGAGAAAGAGAGTGATAAGCAGCACATTCAGGTGGTTGTTCGAGCGAGGTAAGTTCTCACCCAGTTTTATTCGTAGTTTTATTTGCACGGCTTTGAGCTTTATAATACTAATCTCTAGTTTGAGATCGCCAGCTTTGAAGCGTCCCTCATAAAATCTTTTTGTTGGCTCCTTTGCAGACCAGTGAATGCGTTCGAGAGGAAGCAAAATGCGGCGAACGTGCTATCGCTGAACCCAGAAAAGCGGCAAGTAACGATCAAATCGATCGACAGGTCCGTGACGAGTGGTGCCATCGAGAAGACATTCACGTACGATAAAGTAAGCAGACTGAGAGCATTCGTTTAGTTACAGTGCGAGTTCCCAGGAAACTATCACATGTCGTTAAATTTTCCAGGTCTACGGTCCCGAATCGAAGCAGATCGATCTATATCGCGAAGTCGTTATCCCCATTATCGACGAGGTCTTGCTGGGCTACAACTGCACAATCTTCGCCTATGGCCAAACCGGCACCGGTATGCCAAACGCATTTTCTTCGCGCAAAATACATTTAGCACTGTTTAAACTCAGGTAAAACGTACACGATGGAGGGCGAACGTACAGCGAACTGCACTGGTAGCTGGGAAGACGACCCTCTTGCTGGCATCATTCCACGCTCACTTCACCACCTCTTCGACCGCCTCGCAAAGCAAGCACTCGAGTTCTCCGTCCGTGTCTCCTTCGTCGAACTCTACAACGAAGAGATCTTCGACTTGCTGACTCCATCAGAGCCTGAAGATGGTCAGAAATTGCGTCTTTACGATGACCCAGTCAGAAAGGTGGGCTCAATGAAACCTGCTTGAGCATTCGAGTAAATCTTCGTTTAATAGGGATCGGTGATAATCCAAGGTCTTGAAGAACGCCCAGTCGCCACACGCGACGACGTGTACGCAATTCTCGAAGCGGGTGCTGCCAAACGACAGACCGCTGAGACACTCTTGAATGCCCACTCGAGTCGTTCCCACTCGGTGTTCTCCATAACGGTGCACATTCGCGAGAACACGATCGACGGAGAGGAGTTACTCAAGACTGGGAAGCTAAATCTCGTAGGTTATCTACTGTATGTATTATATGAATGGGAATATCGATTGAACTATTTCAGGTCGATTTAGCTGGCAGTGAGAATATCGGTCGATCCGGTGCTGTTGAGGAACGCGCTCGCGAAGCGGGACATATTAATCAGAGTTTGCTTACTCTCGGACGGGTCATTACGGCGCTTGTTGAGAAAGGACCACATGTGCCATACCGGTATGTACTTGACTCTATTGTGCATATTTCTTAAAAACCTTTTCTCTTTTTTTAAGCGAGAGTAAACTCACGCGCTTACTGCAAGATTCACTCGGTGGTCGCACGAAGACGAGTATCATCGCAACTGTTTCTCCTTCGTCGACTTGCTATGAAGTAGAATCCGTTTCGCGCATGTACCTCAAGTTTAACAGTAGAAATTGTGTAGGAAACATTAAGCACTCTCGATTATGCGCATCGTGCGAAGAGCATCACTAATCGGCCGGAGGTGAATCAAAAGTTGACGAAGCGAGCACTGCTTAAGGTGCGGCTAGGTTT
The DNA here is from genome assembly GCA_034691745.1 of Prismatolaimus dolichurus. Classification (NCBI taxonomy): domain Eukaryota; kingdom Metazoa; phylum Nematoda; class Enoplea; order Triplonchida; family Prismatolaimidae; genus Prismatolaimus; species Prismatolaimus dolichurus. Next base: position 12,802 of record JAQGBB010000708.1, read on the forward strand.
GAACAAAACTTGACCGCCGTTCGTTGTTCGAGAGTCGGATCGGCGAGTTCGCGTTGTCGAAGTTCCTCCAAGCCGTTCTGTCAGGGTCTCCACTGTCGTGTTGCTGGAGAACGTCAATCTTTGGCTTGAGATCGCTTTCGGTTATGTCGATGTAGCAAGTGTTGACGACCTTTCGTTCGGCGCGCAGCGTTCTCGTGCGTGGAACATCTACCGCGGGAGATGAGGAGCCGTGCTATCCCTTGATTGTCTAGATGCTTCTCGTCCGTTCGATCCAACGAAGACGCCGCGTGATTAGTTTGCACGCTGGCAAGCGGCGCGTCCTCGTACACCTCCGCTGGTGGCGTTTGCCGCCACTCGTTTCCTCGCTGCTTAGATCCGCCGCTGCTTATCCCACGCCGCTAAACATTCCGTCTTGGGCTTAGCGTCGCCGTTTCTGCCACGTACATGAGAACGGACAGAACGCAGGCTTTGTAGACGCGCAGCTTCGTCCACAAGAACAGACCGTTGCGGTTAAATACCGTTTTGTCAGCGCGATTCGTTGCTCGAAATCCGCGTCCTGCGAGCCGTCGGACGCAAGCTTGCAGTCCAGATAGATAGAAGTCTGGCCAAGTTCGTTCGCTCGCCAGCCGCATCGCAGAGGTGGCTGAAGTGCATTTGCTCAGTCTTCGCGTTTGCTAGCAAGCCAAACTTGGCGGTCTCGACGTCCAGTCGATCGAGCAGTAGCTGCAGCACCTTGAACAAAACAGTGATACGTACAGTACGTTGTTAACCATTCTTTTCCAGGAGTACACAGAGGAGATCGATCGATTGAAGAAGGATCTCTTCGCTCAGAGAGAGAAAACAGGCGTATTTTTACATCAGGATAACTACAAGTGAGCATTGTCTTCTCATTTTTCGATAAGATTCTAAATTACATTGCTTCACAGTGCAATGCTCGCCGAAATCGCGTCGCACGAGACACGTGGGAAGGAATTGGAAGATCGACTCGGCAAGTTGAGCGACGAGTTCACTTGTATGAACAAGTTGTTTTCCGAGACGCGTCAAGAATTGGATATTGTGAACTTACGTTTGGCGATGACGAACAATCGACTTGAGAAGGCACGCTTGAAACTGGAGCGGGCACGCGATGGATATCGGCGGGCGATCTGTGAACGAGATGAACAGGAGTTTCTTGTGCGAGCACATGTCGTTAAGGAAGAACGACTTCATCAGGATGCACGGAAGGTAGGACGCTGTTTGTGATTGTGTGAATCGATTTTCTAACGTGGTTGCGACTACTTTTTGCCTTTATCCTTTCGTTTTAAAACCATCCTTTTTCCTTTCTTTTTGAGACCATCCTTTTTCCTTTATCCTTTCTTTTTAAAACCAGTCTTTTTCCCTTTTTTCTCCTTTCCCAAGCCGCCATGAATTATACAATTTGCCTCTACTTTTTTACTTTTTCTAACTTTAAACGGAAAATTTCGGCTCGTTTCGCTGCCAGTATTAGCACAATGAAACTTGTTGCTGACATGTGCAATATTTTTCCACCCTTTTTTAATGGAAAAGCAATCGCAATCCTGTTCTAATGTTTCTTAGCGTTAGTCTATTTGTTGTAGTTACTTGAAGTCTCGGATAAATCCACGCATCATCTTTCCCTCTTACAAGCCAAACTCGACCGTACAAAGCAGAAAGACACTGCAAACACCCTCACACTCGACACATTCGAAACTGATGTCACTACAACTGTTGGTGCGGCACGTGATTCGATCGATCGATTTGTTACCACACTTGCGACTACGCTCGATGAAGATCGCACTTTGTGTGGTCAGTCTGTCGATATTTATCTGGCGGGTTATAAATGTTTAATTTTTGAGAAGCGTTTTCGAACCATGCGGAGGAATATCTTACCACGGTACAGCGTCGATTCGATGACCTTTCTGCAGCGGTAACGATGCATCTCAGTCGCTTGGACGCTTTCGCTGATAGACGTTCGGTACTGGTCGGGGAACTTTGCTCGTCGACAGCTGCGAGGTGGGGACTTTCCTCTCTCGTTTTCTCCTCTCTATTTCCTCATTTTTTCTTTTTCAGTGATGACGCGGCGAAGACGGAGTTTGACGAGATGCGAAAAATGTTTGAACTTGGTTTATCGACGACGATGAAGGAGTTTAAAACTAGTTTCGAGAAATTGATTGCATTGATTGGTGGATTTAGCAAAATCACCGATGACCAGGTATGTACGGGAGTGCATGGTGGTTTTTCCGACCGGTGGATCCGCTTTTGCTAGTGCGTGGTCCAAACTGAGCGTTTATACGCCTTCGATCTGTGCGTGAAAAGTGAACTCGATCGATTTCGCAAGTTGATTGAAGAACATCACATTGAGCAGGTCGGACAATTCGAGTGCGAATAACTTGTTTTTACTAAAGTCTTTACAGGAACGACTTGTCAACCAGTCGACTACTACACTCTCGTCTGTCAAGACTGGTGAAGTCGAGTTTCATACTAAACTTGAAGAAATGCTTGGTGAGGTGGTACGCTTTTCGAAAACGAAGATGGATCGTGTTTGTGGTGAACAACTTATAAGTGTGGGTTTCATTGGTTTTAATTGGTGAATGGGATTGAAGATGACTTGCTTGTTCTAGTTGAACGCGACGAATGAACAACTGATGGGTGTGCAGGCGGGATTTGAGGAAAAAGCAGCAATGTACGACATGTTACGTACTGTACTTCTACGTTGTCTGTTTTTATTATCTACTACATGTGTAGGATTGAATCTGCGATCGCGGTGTCGACGAGCGACTTTTCCACCGATCTCGCTGCTACCCTATCGATGACAAGAGAACGCACAAGCGAGTTCGATGTTCACGCACGTCGGGAGGCCACAGTTTGTTCAACTCTGTTCGATACTGCGACAACAGCAGCGACGGATTTTACTGACGCTGTCGAACGGAAGAATGCGCACATTTGTAATACACACGGAGTGCGCGTTGGCGAGTTTGCCACGAATTTGAACGAGATTGACGAAGAAGCGAAAAGCGAGAACAAGGTACTTCACTTCCCTTTCGAGGACACCCGTAGCAGACAACCTACCGCGAAAGGTCCTGACAAACCGTTTAGTCACGTGACTTTTTTTATACAGAACGAGTTTCTCACTGTCGCGACTCAAATTGTCGGAGATGCTCGCGAAGATGCACATAAGTGGCTAGTGTCCGATGTCGACTTTGCGACGGATGTTGAGCAGCGTTCGGTTGCTGCTCACACGAGTGCCACTGAATTTGTTAACAAACAACGTTCGTGTCTCGATTCGTTGAGTAACAGAACGACACAACTCGTCGACGAAGAGTTCCGCGAGGATTTGCCAACAGGTATCTACACTTTCGACAGCACTTTCGTAGGAGGGATTTCAGTGTGTTTTAACGACATGTTTCTTTATTTTTAGGCTCGACTCCAGCGAAGAGCTCGTTCGAGTATCCACGTGACCTGGTGCACACGACTCCGCATGGGATTCTGTTGGGACGGTTTCGAGCACTGTATCCGAACGGTGGTTCACAACTCGAGGGGTCTTTTCTTGAGGTACTGTACGTGTACACGTTGGTGTGCTGCTTGCGTACTACGTTTTTGAACTGCATGGAATTCGTAGAAGTACTAGGTGTTCTAAGCAGAGTGCTGTTTGCATATTAACACTAGGATTCTATTGCTGACGATGTGGCATCTGTGAATGCGAGTCTTTCGGCTTCGATGTCATCAAGCTCGTTGCCGGACGAGAATCATCTTGCGACGTCGTCCTCGGATTCTAAGGCGGCACTGCCACCTCGTCGTGGAAGCGGGAATGCACACGGAGGCAAAATGGTCAAGCCGAAAGTGAAGCCACAGCAGCAACTAAGAAAGCCTCTGCAGGCGGAGAACTAATCAGTGTTTAAACGTGCTGCATAAGAATTTTAACGTTTGCATATAATATGTGCGTATAATCTGCATCGTCATACACTTGGCGTTATGTGAACGATCTTGCTTCTAGTATGTCTGTGTACTCTGTACTGTACGTGGATGTTGCCAGTTTTATGCATTTTCTCTTGTCTTTTAAGTGTGCTACTCACTGAGGTGTATTAAGTGGAAGTCATGTTTTTCTCTCTGTGTTTTATATGCAGTGTACGGTATTGCAGCTAGCTGTACTAAGTTTTTAGAGCATGTTCTGTCTGACCGTCCGGAAGCTGGACTTGAACACAAGCAGATGATGTACGTTTTCTACAGGAGTATGTACTGTCTTCCGGCTACTGACATGATTGTATTCATGTCGTTAGTAATGGTTTATTTATAGTAGTTTATCAGGGTTCGTACCGCACCTC
>JAQGBB010000709.1:0-17115 GCA_034691745.1 Prismatolaimus dolichurus
TCCAAGGCGCTGCGTTCAGGTCGCAGTCCCTCTCGTAGGGGCGTGGGTTCGAATCCCACCGTCTGCAAGATTCTTTTTGCATTTTTTCGACAGAAAAGTTTCATATAAAAACATCAATTCAATTCAATGAAAATCGGATTTGCAGTTACGCGCTCGTCAGTTGTACCGTCTCCGTGTACAAACCGCGACAAACTTAAGACCGCTATCTTTCTCCGGTGTGTGCACAACTGAACTGGTTCACCCACCGCATCTTTTTGACCAGCGCATGCACTTTGGAGGGAAAAGAGGAGCTTGCAAAACTAGCTGTCTTAATGTTTTTAGTGCGTGCACACCGCTTCTAACTAATAAGGTAGCCTCGTCAGCAGTCACTCAAAATGCTCGAACAGGGAAGAGACGGGACTCTTGTCCGGCCCGACCGAAGTGGTAGACCGCAGAAAAAACCAGCAAGGCGAACTCGTTGATTTTGCAAAATATCCCCCTTCGACTTTGTTATAATTCGTCGACGAATCAATCGTAAATGTTGCCAAATTTTTCAAAACTCACACAGCTAATCGTGATCGGTGTTTAAATTTTTATGTGTACACCCCGCATTTTTTTGCACTAATAGGATATTTTTCAATCGAAAATTTTCGACAACAGACAATTTTCAGAAACTTAAAATCCATAAAATTCGGGCGTATTAAAAATGAGTACTTGCCCCTAACCGCTTGGATCAAAATTTTGTGCATACCTCTGGAGCGTACGCCGAAGGACTGACGATGGTGCGCACGCACTCCGAAAACTGTGAAAGGCGTGTCGTACTAGTGCTAACAAGAGTGCATGCACTCCGCAAAAGTGCGCACACACTTTGTGGTGCATACACCGATTCGAGAAAATATCGCCCGCTTGACTGTTGCAACGAATGAAGTTCAGCAAGCAGAAAGCTTTTAAGCAGAGACAGTCGAGCGCGCTAGTCTATCTGTGTATTTTAGCACACCTACGAACATACAGTAGACAGAGTAGAGTACGAACAAACGGTGCGTACAGTACTAAGTGTTCGCCTCTTACCGGCGACGTTATCCTTGCGCGTTTTAATCTTCAGCTGGGCCTTGTTCACGTTCTGAAGCACCATGTGCGAGAACTCGCCGCCTGCATACTTCGCTTCGGCGTACGAGAATGCAGCGTCCTTCATGATTTCGCCCATCAACACCTTGTTCTAAACCAATCAACGCGCGGGACTAATCGTAAGCGATATACCGCGAAAAGTTTGGCTTTGCGGCTGCAACATCAACACAATTAAAATTTAAAAAGCCGACGAATTTGCATTTTAGTCATGCGCACACAGTGGAGTGATGTACCTTTCGCACAGGGACACAGTAAATCAAAAATCAATCACACGAGATCTGAATCACCTTTCTATAAACTACAACACAAAACTTGAACTTACACCAGGCACGCCCCAAGGGTCGATGGTCTGCGGGTCCCGCCAGCCAGTTTTCGTCCCCGCTACCTCAGTTTTTGACCCCGACCCAGTAGGTCGCTGTTTATTTTCCGGCCTTCTGGGTGGGTAGATGGATCCAATATGAACCTTAAGGCAGAGGCGGGCCTGCACTTTTCACGATGTACAGCACAAGCTCTGCGACCACACGAGCGATTCTAAACCAAGTCCGCCGTGAGTTATGCGCAACTAGGAGCGTCATTAAAATGAAGAAATTCTTTGAGCTATCGATCAGCAAGCAAAACACACAAGTAAGTCGACGTTTCGGTTTACTTTGTAAACCTTCCTCAGGACCTGAATAGGAGCGTCATCTTCCATTCCTCTCGCATCATCGATGTACGTACATTTGCGCATTACATTGGTCGACTAACACAAATACGGCAGAGAGCGTTTTCGCCGTGTTTGTGTTAGTCGACCATTTCGCAAAGGCAAACGCACGGAAACAGGAAGCAATAAAGTTAGCCCACATGTAGTGTCTTCTCCGAAACAAATCTTAGTCGCGAACAAAATGGTTTAACAAAATAGCAACTAGGACTGGTTAAAACAGATTAAACTGCGTACTGTACGTACCCTGGCTGGGCAAACGATGCACAGTTGGGCACATGCTAGCTAATAGTCTACGGCTCCTATTTGCGCACCTCAATAATTTTCGCCAAAACAGAGCGAAAGCGCATTGACAACGCATCTGCTTTCTTCTTCAACAAACTGTGACCGTGTTGAGCGCCCTTTAATCTGGCCTTCATCAACGTTTGTGCCCTAAAATGACACTCATTTATTTCAGACAATGTTCACTTCGCCGGAGAGAGTATGCATGCATACATGCGCGAAGGAAAGATTGCGATACGATCTTGACGACCCGACATGTTTTAATTGTACTCGAAAACGTGCAGAGTTCCGCAAAACCGTCGACAGTCGACAACGACAACTTTGTCCTGAAATTTAATAGCCAACGTCACACACTAAAATCGAAATAGCTCGGCACACAGAACACAAACGTGTAGCACTAAAACACGTATGGACAAATGTAATCTAACGGCAAAACTCCGACGCCGAGTTCCGAATCTCACAGAATTTCTGGAGAAAACGCAAAATCTGCGTCAACACAACCTGCCAATCTAATAGTGAAAACATTCCATGGCCAGTTTGCGGCCTGTGACCAAACTTTTCACTTTATAGCAAAATCTGAGGTCTGAGGAAGCCTGTCAATGTAGAGACGAAACGTCCCCTTGCGTTTTAGTATTGTCGGTCCGTCTTGCTTGCCCAATAAACTCATCCTACTTCTAGCTAAATCTAGCAGTATTATCGGGAAGAGAGATATCATACACAGAGAAACTGCCAGCTGAACTTTCGCACATGCCCTTTGCATATTCGCTTCTTCAGCGTTTTTAAAACAACACCCACACTTTTCATGTATGCTGCCAGTAAAGCTATTTAGCTGTCACTCCATGCCAGTCTACAGTGTGTCGCTAACATCAGTCCATGAACTACTGTAGTTTCAACGTGAGCAAGCCTCCTCTTTCGCCTTTGCCTTAAAATCTTACCGTAGCTGGTACTTTAAGCTCACTTCATCAAACAGACAAGACCACCAAGGACAACAGCAATGCAAGCAACGATTTACCATCAAATAAAGCCATATAAAGTACACTGTGCAAACATAATCAAGTGCTATAAATACATTAGCACGAAAACAGCCGTCACAACGTTCGATCACACACAACTCCTCATCGAGCAAAATCGAAATTTCAAAACACACAAGCGACTAGAAGAAAGCACAACTTAAACAGCCTGTCAACAATCGCCAATCGCACGGCAAGTTAAGCCTTGAAACCAATCTACCCAAGAACGGCTCCAACTCGCCAGCGCTCGCGAGGACTAGCGTACGCATCATACAGTAAGCAATATAAACATCCCATACCACCCTTTAATACTGTACGTACGTAGATACGTTTACACTAGCTAAGATAGCGGATCAAAACAAACTACCGCATAAAACAAGGGATCCCGTGAAATCCCGTTTCGGTATACGCCGAATGTTTAAGTGCATACGGTCATACCCTCGTCAAACGTACATTACGTACGCAGGAGGATCCCTACGTGAAGCAAAGCATAATTCAGCTAACTACGCCCGTAGACTACGCTGTCTTTGCTGCTTTACATTCCAACCAGAAAAGTCGCCTACCGCTGCACCATCTCTTTCACTCTTGTCTGTCATCTGCATGCGGTACGATAGCGCGCAGCAGCAAGCAAATTGAGTACGAGCCAGCATGCCCATCGACATACAGAACATCCTCTCCGTCATCTCTGCGAGCCCGCACGAAGCGGCCACGTACTCAACAAGGCACCACAAATCGGCGAATGAGAAGCAATCAAAGACTAGAGCCAGCTATACATGCGCTATAAGATACGTACGCGATTGACTATACGATACAAGACTGCATCAAGCAAGTTCTACATGCGCGTAGTATAAGAGTTCAAAGTCAACATCACTAATTTCAAACGTTCACGACGCGCACAGGCTGACCACCGAACCATTTGACATCGACCGGACTGCGGACGGATTCGTGAACAGGCCTCCGACTGAGCACTCTCGAAAAGCAACCCCAAGAAACACGTAAGCAGTCGTCGTCGACGATCGATGAACTGACTCATCGCGACTAAAAATCAATTGAAACTTCAAACATTTCGCATCTTCTATGAGTTGAAAATGGCAGGCTGAATGAAGCTAGCACCCGAACCACCGCTTGCGTCACCCGCCCAACTCCCGGCAAAAGTAAAGCTTAAATAATACCGCAAAGCGTGTACCAACGAGAACATAACGCACAGACATGCACACAGAGCAGTGTACGTACACATGTATACAACGACGTAGCAGAAGAACATCCATCCAATGTCACCCGGGAAAAATAAATACGTGAAGAAAAAGAACGTAAAATCTCGCGAAAGAACAGCACGAGCGTAATAACTTAAGCCAGAACGAAAGAACCATCAATTCGCGATAACCGGCAGCAACGATGCACAATCAATGTACAATCTCGACCAAAGGCAACTATAGCGGCACAGTCGGATCGCAGACGATAAATCTGGGCTTTCGTTCAAGAGAAGGCGAATAAATTCATCAGAAGCTCCACCGAGATGACGCGAAGACGAGCGACTTTCATGCTCTACTAGAGTAATACGTGTCGAATTTCCGAAAAGAAAAGCAGAGGATGCAAAAAAGACAACCGTGTCCACGCCACGTCCAGTCGAGTACCGAATGGGCGAGACGCAAACCTCGTTCAAACGTGTATGCACACATGAAAGGCATGACGGGTGCGCCGTGTGAGGCGAGACTACTACGCTATTACGTACCGCACACATCGATCAACTCAACTCTCTCGACGGTAAAGCTGCCAAACGTTTGCATCACAGAGTGCTCTCAGATGACCAACGCGTGCACATACATATGTATGCATACATACGGCATGCACTAGTTCAATGTGCACATCCACATACGTACTATCGGCGTTTTACAATGGGTTCAAACTTGAGAACCAGTTTTCTCGAGACTGGTAAAACCAGGAAAGGGATCCAATATATCAAAATGACGGCCACATTACTCTCGTCATTTTGATATACTGGAATTCGACCTAGATTCAGCCAGTCTCGAGAAAACTGGTCCTCAAAGTTAAACCCATAGTAAAACGTCGATTTTTAGTACAATAGCCAGTTCTATACGTACAATATAAACACATACGTACTGCCACAAACACAGTGCAGATAATAGTGTGCACACTTGATCCATCAGCCACCTCGTACACGAATATCGGTACAAGAAACGGACTGCCCCACAATATACTCCACATCACACCCAATCCTCATCGCTGCCTAGCAAACCAAAGATCGATAATCTGACCAGCAACAAACGACAATAAAAGCGAGCAAACGGAAAGATAACACATCGTGATAGAACAGCCGCAACTAAAATCACTGTACACAAGTGCACACAAACTAACAGGCAGGCGGGAACCAACCAAGGCGAGCCAGTTTGCTGGGTTCATCAGCTCGTTCAAGGAAAGCTCGACTGGCCGGCTCACAGCAGGAAAGGAAAACGACCACCATTAACTGCAAGCACGCATCGAAAAACGAAGCGGCACAGTCGCCTCACGGCCCGCCGCCCTGCTGTTGATGATTGATGCCAAGTGCCTGATAGAGCCGAGTCTTGAACCCCGCCGACGATTGACCAGCGGCACCACCCTGGGGCTGATTGTGAAGAAGAGGCGTCGATGGTCGACTCCCTCCGCCGGCGACACCGCCCCCATCGCCGTCAGCGGCAGGCAGGCGAAGACTATTGTTCTCCGTTGCGTGCTGCAGGAAAAGAACAAACAGCCATCATAAAGAAACGGGTGCAAAACGACACAATCAATAATGAAACACAAATGGTGCGCTGCAGCAAGCGAGCAAGCGCTGTTTGATTCATGCAAAATAAAGCCAGGAACGAGCATAACTACAACTGGAGAGGGCAATATGTAACTGAAAAGGCGATCTAAACTCAAAAAGCATGCACCATTACCATTCAGTGTTGAACGTAAGCACCTACTGTACACCTCGAATAAGCCTAACACATACTCGCAAGCCGCAGACCAACCAATCACCACAACCAATATGTTAGTCTAGCCAGTACGCAGAGTAGATAAAGCCCTTAAGCAAGCACCAGTCGATAGCCAAAACAGTTATACCTCTCCTTCATCGCGTTTCTTTCGATCTCGCGACGACGATCGTTTGCCTGCAGCCTGCGCGCCATTCTGTTGCTCCGTCGCCGACGGTGCCGACGCGACCTCACTGCCAAGCAGCTGAGCGACCTTCGCCTGCCGTACTGCATCAAGGCTCTGCAGAGGGTATTAGTCTGGACTGGCGCACAGGGGGTGAGTGCGTGTGGCAAACTCAAGCACGCCGCAGCACAGCACAGCTAGTGGAACTGAATACGCATTAGCTATCGATTAGTATTCCTCCGCCAGAAAACGAAAGTAACGAAAAGCTCGAAACTTTGATTAGAGCAAGGAGAACTCGTCGCTGCGCACAGCATCCCGAAGCGAACCACAGCGTGTACGTACTGTACATACACATCTTGCCTACCTGTTTCTTCGCGCGCAAAGCGGCGTCCTCAAGCGTCTCGGCGGCTTCGTACTTCCCTTGACGTCGATAGAGTGCACCGAGATTCTTCAATGTTGTCGTCACCGTCGGACTGCGAGTGCAAAGAAAATACAAATCTTATTTCCAGCCTCGGCACACGCACAAGAAACGAGTGTGAAAACGCCGGTTCTATTCACGTGCACGACTAATGTACGAAAGAACTCTACGTACGGTATGCTCGACGTAATTCCCCAAATTTTGAAAAAGTTGAAAACCAAAATACCGTTCTTTATGGGAGATTTCTGCTCAAATCGTAAAAGCACATTTTCTACACCGATTAGCAATGCACGCTTGTCACGTGACCTTCAAGTTTTCAACACAGAAAAACGCGGGTTATCTTCAACATAATTTTCTCCCCAATAGCACCATGTTCTAAAACGATTGAGGATTCGCTTTACATCCAGACGAATTGCGCTTTCTTCCATTAGCTTGCGCTTTGCTGTTTTGTCTCCCCTGGCTACACTAAGCGTTGAAGTTAGATAATTTGCGCGTCAGTCCATCACGATTTTTGTCCTTCGCGCCAATGAACATCAACGCACAATCTCCATGCAACGCGCATGCCAAAACAAAACACGAGCCAACATCAAGTTTTAACGAAGCGCTGCACTCTGAGGAGCGCCAAAGCGCGCGATCGAAAAAATCTCGATTCCGCCCTGTCGGTCCGTCACACGACCACTATGCGCGCTACACTATAGCTAGAATGATAAACGGCTATCGGCAGACGCGTCTCAATTAGACCAATGCAATAGAATGTCGCCTAATGTCGAGCAAACCGTACGTACAGTATATACAAAAACAGCAACACTGTTGCCTGATACACACCTGTCAACCTTCGCCGCCTTATGCCAGCCACCATAATCCGCATAAGAGCCGTCTTGGCGCTTATTCTACAACAAGACAAATGTCACTCAATGAGCCCCAACGTTCAAATCCGCACAACATATAAAGTCTCGTCAAACTCGATGACCAGCCGACAGCGCAACGTCTCACAAAAAGCAGGGGGGATCAAAAGAAAAGAAGCACACCAAATAGAAAAATAAAAGCACGTCAAGAAGCACGAGCAAAAGCGAAAGAGAAGAACAAAAAAGAGAAACAACTTTTCGCAAAAAATCAAAAGAAATTTCAATACCAACCATCAAACGTCGTCGTTCTTCAAAGCCAACAAACTTAACGACGCGAGCAAAACCGAACAAACGCATCGTCGAAAAAAGAATGAGAGAAGCTTCCCCACTTTGTGCTCAAGAAGCCTAACCAGCCTTGGTGCAAACGCGAAATCGAAAAACACAAGTGATACCCACCGCATAATGTTAAAAGAAGAAAAAGTCGCTAAAATATCCCAAACATGCCAAAGATTGGAGCAAGATTGAAGCTTTAGAATGTTCGGAAAAAGCCATCGTTGCGATGTCCTGCATAACATTCAGTACATAGAATACGTGCAAATGGTTACAATACGAAGGAACTAAAAATGCAATCCAAATGAATTGGGTATAAAGTTAACGCAAACAAACAAGCACCTGCGTAGACGACAACGGTTCAACGAGACTCGCGCCGGCGCCAGCGCCTGCTATCACCTTGTTCTCTTCGCGTTCCTCAGCCACCTGCCAGATGGGCTTGTTCTCGTCGCCGATAGCGCCAAACTCACGCTCGTGCGCGCGCGTCAATATCTGCTTGTAGAGCACCTCCGCCTCTTTATACTTGCCCTGCTTCAGGTACGCCGAAGCCTACAACCAAACCAGTCACCATTTCTTCTCAATCATCGAGCGCTCACATACAATGCACGGGCGCCCATACGGCTTTCCGCTAGAGGGGCCCAAATTTCAGCGACCTACTCTGTGTGGGAGCACAGAAGCACGAAAAGGACGGCAGATTTATGCTCCTCTCAGTCGAGAGCTATACACCCACATCAACAGAAAAATTAAAAAAAATCGAAAACTGTCTAAGAAAACTATATAGTCAAAACAGATTTCACTCCTTCCGATGGATTTCCGTTGTAACGTCATTTTTCCGTCAGCAAAAAACTTAACACTTTCCCTTTTTCCCCCCGTTGAAGGACGGAGCCCCTGGCCCCCTTATTGGCATCCCTACAATGTATACCTGTGCAGATACACCTAGAGCATACAGAGCCTCGGCCTACACCGCTACTGATTAAGATTACACACTACTATACAAGACCATCCATACAAGATTGTTCTTCGTCTTCGCCACATTAGGATCATCCGGCCCCAGCTTCGACTCATAGATCTGCAACGCCCGCAGATAGTACTTCTCGACCTCCTCGTACTTGCCCTGATTCTGGCACAGAAGAGCAAGATTGTTCAGTTGTTTCGCCACGTCCGGATGGTCTTTCGTCAGGACCTAAAAGCAAGTGCCAAACACTATTTAGTCTAATACCACCGAGCAACGAACAGAAAACTCACTTTCTCTCGAATCTCGAGAGCTCGCTTGCACAGGGGTTCAGCATCCTTATACTTGCCCCGCTTGCCGTAGAGAACAGCGAGATTGTTCAACGTCGCCGCAACGGCCGGATGGTCATCGCCGAGTGTCTTCTGTCGAATCAGGAGTGCCTCGTTAAGCAGATGTGCAGCCTCCTTGTACTTATTCTGATCTCTAAACAAGGCAACCACCGCCTTTCACATTTTACACATATTTCCCCGCAACTGACGCCTAGCACACGACACCCACCTATAAACCAAGGCCAAAATGTTGAGCATAGTTGCAACATCGGGATGATCGTGACCCGAGCTTTTCTCCAAATCTTCCAGCGCTTGCTTGCACAGCGGCACGGCCACTTCGTAGCGACCTTGTGACGCATACTGTATCACCTGAAGCACACGCCGTTACACGGGTAAATATCTGACAATCAGAGCACACGAACACTGTGACCCGTAAAAAACGTGACTATCGCATGACTACACATGAAAAGCCAATGGTCGTTGCCTGAACTCATGCAAAATCTGCGATCACGCCAAGGTCATGCACAAGTCATATTTTCCACGGGTCACAGTGGTACTCAAACGATAGATTTTCGACATTTCACTTCACATAGTACATCGACGCACCAGATTGTGCAGCGTTCTAAGTCGTGCAGGAATCTCATATCCAGCAGTTGCCGACGCGGCCATCTGTTGCGCCGGGGTCGGATTCGCCTGATAATCGCCCCCTCCCGTCTCCTCATCATCCTCGGGAAACCCGAGATCCTGTAGCGAGTGTGTCGACTTGGTCATATCGATCTCCGATCCAACACCTCCACGCGCGTCCTCCGCATCGACCGTGTGATCCGCGTCGTACTTCTTGATCGAGTTCATAAACTCCAGATGTTTCTTCTGCTCCTCGAGTTCCGCCACCGTTTGTTCCGCTGTCTAAAACCGACCGAGCACTGCTCCGACCGTCTCGCAAAACTTGTACAAGACATTGTAAAACCTGCAACTTCTGCTGCGTTGACGCGAGCTCGTCGCGCAGCCAAGCGTTCTCCTGGCACAGGCGACGCACTTGCGCCTTCAGCTTCTGCTTCTCCGCCTCGACGTACTGGAGATGACTTGCAAGCGCCATCATCACCTGAAAGCGAGGCAAGCACAAATTATGACAACGTAGTTGTAAGTGTATAGCGTGTATATGTAATATACATTATAAACGGTAGTGCTTACCTGCGCTTCCTCAACGCCGAGCTCGATCGCCTCGAGCGACGCCTCGACAAGGCGGCCCTTCTCCTCAATAAGACTGCTCTCCTCGTTCTTACTCTTCAGGATGCCAAGCGAACGCATGAGACCCTCGTGGATTGCGTTGTGCTCGCTTCGGAGCGTCTCGAGGCCCTGCATCACCGTCTTCGTGTTCTGCAAGATCTCCTCCTGCGACGACGCCGTCATCTTGCCGATATCCTCGATTTTTCGGCTAAAAGAGCAAGCAAAAAGCTAAACAAAGCCTTGCTGTCCGCTGAGCAATTCCCCACCGATAGATACTCAACGCACAAGCTCACTTTTACAGAGGTAAAATCTCCGATTTTCCACACAAATCAAACGATAAATAAGCAGACTAGCCTAGCGTCGAAGCAAAACGCAACGAGACAGAGATCATCATCGTCGCGTGCAACCAGCTTGCACGCCACAGACCGAATCTGATCTCTTGCTGACACAGGCAGGACGAAACGCTCACGCGTCTCGGGCAATACGTACACAGCAACACGCAGGAGCAAGCAAAGGAGATGGGACCCGAACGCGTGCTACACCACAGAGTGAGCGGCCGCGAGGCCGTCGCCAGTTACCCAGTCTCTGCAGGCCAGCCTAGAACTAGCAGCTTGCATTCGTATTCGCAGCAGCACACGCGGCCTCTCGTGTATCGATTGGGCCTCCATCGCGGCCGCTAACACGCATGCTCGCGGCGGAAAAACGCCAGCGTGGCCAAAGCAGACGACGTCACGGCCGCTTATAAACGCCAAGTACAATCATTGTTGCGGGGCGAAAACCAATTGAAAATCTGAAATTCTCCGCCTATCATCCGTCTTGTCCTCAATGCGGGTCGAAGAACTTGGGACATGCGGAGGGGCTCAGAACAAGCGCAAGAAGTAAAAATGTTCCACCCGCAAACATGTAAGCAACGAAAGTCACTCGCAATGTGCAGCTCCCCGCATGCGGCTGCTCAAACTCCCAAAAAGCCAAAATCTAGAGGTCGATCGATACGTGCTCTCTCTGCGATTAATAGCAACGATCGATTCATGAGTATTTCGGGAACGCGTCTCCCAACACTAACTAGCTAACGCGCTATTCAGCTAGCGTAAACAATGTTCTCGTCAAAAAGCAGTAACGTGACAAGTCTAGCGACGAGGGAGCTGAAAAACGTCGCGTCAAACTGGAACCACGCGGTTAAATCCTTCATGTAATCCTGCGTCATGACTCACTCTCAGCAGTGAAAAGCACGTCCCCATCCATCCGTGCGTCCAACTGCGGCACGACGGCGCAACGCGTACATAGTATTACTATCGAACAGGCGACACAGATGTACCTATGAGGCTGCCGATCTCGCAAGCGAGGGCTCACCAACCTCATTTCACTCAAACTCAATTGTCGCTTGGTCGTTGCGTAGAATATAATAAAAATCTCTCGTCTATCGGGCGAATCTCGCTCGAGAGACAACCAACGACGGGCGACACTCTTCACATCGCACTCTCAAACGCGCAGGTCGAATTTCCAAACGTAAACACACACGTACGTGCGACACCGACGTTGTGTTGCTAGTTACACGTTGACGCCGACAGACAGACTGCCTCCGAAAAGACCGCAAAATTGTTGCGCAGCGCTCAGTCTGTTTGCAAAGCGGACGAACGCGAGAAAGCGAACCGTGCACGCAATTCATTCACCGACACGCCGAACACATGGCTGCAGACGTCAGCCTAGCAAGATTCACTGAAGCGAGCAAGAAAGGCAACAGCAAAGTACTAAACACACACGGATATGCACAACAGGTGAACACAAACGAAAGTATAAATGGCCATTTAGTCTTGTGTAAAAACCTCCCTATAGATCCAAACTTTTACAATAGACGACGAAAAGAGTTTACGGAAACTTCGACAAGAAGAACGTAAACACTAATTTGCCTATGTACCTATCCAGTCAACCAAAACACTGTCCTCCTTGTCAGAGTACGACTAACAAGCATTACCCTCCAACAGCACGTGATTTTCTCGGGACACAACCAGCTAACTCCACTCAGCTTCCCGTGAAGAACCGTCACCTGTGAGGACACGCGTCTGCTATACTCGTCTCCGCCACACTCAAGAAGGCAGAAGGGGGACAGAATGAATCAACTTAGCGTGGAGAACGCCCACTAAAGTTTCGAACGCAAACGACAAGATCGACGGAAACTGCGCCGACTCGTTCGAGCACACGCATACCAAACGCAACTGCATTAGCGCGCATAACGATCGTGCCGCGCAAGAAAAACGCAACCGCGCATACACGAGGGACAGTATCAAGCAATAATCTGATTAGAATGCAGAAAACGTGGAGAATAGACAGAAAACTTACAGCCGATGCGCCTTCAACGCCGACATTCGTTTCGTCTTCGCAGCGCGACCAGACAAAAAGTAGAAGCTCCCTCTAGTCTAGTCCGGTTGAGCGGCTAAAAACGCTGCCATTCGCTCGTAGGAGAAAAAAAAACAAAACCCCTCAACGCCTCCGGCTCCTCCGACGAAATCGATGCGTTCAGTTAACTTCGCGGCGATTTCCGACGGACGAAAAGGTATCAGTTTCGATTCACAGCGATCTCGTCCCGTCAATGATTCTCGCCAGAATGACAAACAGCAACTTGATCGACGTACGATGCTTCTCCGCGAACAGGGCACTCAGTAGGAACAAAAGCAAAACAAATATTGCGTTTCGTCGCTCAAACTTATAACTCAAAAATCAGAAAAATTATCGCAACTTCGAAGAGTCCTTTTTTCAACTCTCATGACACGAATTCCGTCGGATGCCGAATAAGAGCGTCGTGCGACCTGCACTCAAATAATAACGAGTAAAAATGGTCATTCTGCGAGAATTTTGAGTCAAACTAGAAAAGAGAACGCACACAAACACGTATGACGCATCCATTAGAATGGTGTCGTCGCCTGAGCATGCCATGTAAGAAAATAAAAACAATGAGGAAAGTATGTATACAATAAACGATGAGGATGAACTCGCAGAAAATAACTACTGCTACCATTAAAAAGACGAAGAAAGAAGAGGAAAACGAACGTCACAGCATACGGATGGAGCGACGAGAACAATGCGCAAGAGAAATCGAATTTTACGCTGAAATTTCACAATCGTCGTCGGATGTATGCTCGACGGGCGCTCGCCGGCGTAGAAGAATAAATAGCAAAGCCAAAGACAGACAAGCTAGCTAGGGCCACGTGCTGCCGCGTCGCTCTTCGACGCCTTATTTCATATAACGCGGATTATTCGATTTTCAAGCGGCCAGAGCCGGCCGACGCAATCACTGCCTCGCATCGGCGGCTCTCTCGAAAAGAAGAAAACTAGCGGCTCTAGCGGCGTGTCATTACACCAAATCTCCTTTCTTTTGTCGCTCTGCTACACTGCTGCCGCTGCTGTAGGAAAAACAGCAAGAGCAAAAATCGATAATGAATGCACACGTGCGACGAGTCGCAGCCCCTCCGCCCTGATCAGGCGTTTCCGTTTCCGATCAATTTGTGCTAATCAAACTGTCATAACAATCACGTGAAGAGGTCAACTCGTCTACCAACGCGAAGGAGATACTAAACTGAACAGCTACGCACTCGACTCAGTACCTCTCATGCAAAAAACGCACTGCATGCACACACAGATACGTCACACTATCGATCATGAATTAACTCCTACAGGACGTTCAGCAGCGGCAGCTAATCTAAACACAAAATCAATAGGTGTGTGCAGAAGAAAAATGACGCGTGAATAGCACTTGACGAACAAAGAGGACACACACTGAAAGTCTTGACAAACTATAAACGAAAAAAGTGAAGAGCCATCCGTCTACTTCTGAGGCAGTCTATTCTCCGACTGGTTTAGCTTACACTGAAGTCTTTCAATAAGCGCAGAAGAGCAAGCGTCGTCGCAGACAAAGCTACTTTGCTCGCTTTTTAGATACACCATGTGCTACACAGAACACATACACGCATCAAACGGCGTTTTGCTCGGTCTGCCGCAAAAGACCCCGCCACCCCGTCTGCACATAAAGATCCTACAAAAGCACTTCCATGATCACAGCTACCAGTATTGCTTAAACGAAAAGCCCTAGGTACAAGCAGCAATTATCAACACATCTCTGTCAAACACCTGCCTTCATTTCACTATTTTACCCGGCTATCAGTTAAAAATAATCTCATACACGCTACAATGTACTACAATTACAGTGCCACTTACTTTCTCATCAATAATAAGCCTGAGCGCTGTTCTTCGCGTTTCTCGATGAGTCACTTTCAATAGACGATTTTGCAGTCCTAGAAACAAACGCACAACAGTCACATGGGATAATGGTCTAACAGTAATGCAAAAAAGCAACAAACGAACATAAAGATTAGTATGACCATACGAAAACATTTAATTAATCAACAAGTTCGAACTTTGAAAAACTTTCCCTTCGAAAGAACAACCTTGGAAAGTTCCCTATGTAGGTTTGACACAATGATACAGTTCATTGCTTTCTTTATTCTGGACACTGCTCCCACATATTGTTATCAGTAGTATCGAAAATTTGGTAACAAGCTTCACAGTAATTATGCAGACAAATGAATCTACCTGTACTCGAAATATTACGTTGGGTGTTAGTGTAAAATACTTCATTCATTTGTTGTTTAGCATCGCGAATAATCTCAGCCACGAAATACAGACAAAAGGCACATACTCCACTTTCGTGCACTTTCACTTTTCGTGAAACACGGTGATCAGTCGTTCTCGCTCGCAGGAGAAGAACCTTCTCGCGTGCCGTCAACGCGGTAGTCTGTCGTCCTCTCTTTGGAGGAGATCCGTCGTCTCGTGCAACTGCCGGCACGGACTCCCTGTATACAGTGCGTAATACGCGACGCCTAGCTTGAGCTAGTCAACCAAGGCGACGACGGAGACAGTTGGTAACTGTTCTGACGACGAACTTTTTCCTTGTAGGAATAAGAGAAACGAAGCAAGTACACGATAAAGAACACGGAAATTACGATCGATAACACAAGGTAACATAATATGGCAATAATCGATAATGCCTAGCGACACTCATAAGAGCAGCACAGCAACAAGCATATGTTATATGAATAGGCGACGTAAGCAGCACTCGATACGGCAAGTACTGTATATATCATATTAATATGTACAGCATATATCAGGTCCGCCACAAATCATGCAACACAGTTGGCAAGTTTTCAAAATTTCACAACCAGTTTTCTCGATACTGCGTGCAGTTGGGTTGTGAAGTTTTGAAAACTTGCCAACTGTTGCACGATTTCTGGCGGACCTGATAGAAGTCGTAGCTGGCGATCGTCCTCCGTCAGACGAGTAAATCTGTCACTTTCTAGCTCGAGTCGTCCACGTTCCACGTTGCAAAATGAGCGCCTCCACTCTCGCCGAATTTTTGTCCACTTTCTACAACAGTACAATGAGTGTCCGTGAAACGATCGATACAGTGTCATTCCGCGAAAAACACCTGCCCGAGATTCTACACGACTACGAACGTCTCTCCTTCCACTTTCGCTCCCTGAACACGTTCTCCGTGAAACTAAGCGGAATGTGCGCTGAACTAAACTCTATCCTCGCCGCTGCCGGAGGTCAGTGCTCGCTCCTTCCTCGCGTTACTTCGTTCCAACCTCGGTGAGTGTATTGCATACTACAGGAGCTAGAATTTTATTCTTAACCTCACTAGACACATTCCTCATTCTTCAGGCAGCACCGCTTAATTTCGAGTCCGCCACCGGCTGCCCCCGTTCCTGCAGCCGACGATGCAGACATTGTTTGCACAAGCGAACCTCTTCCTCCCAAGTCGGAACCGCCTGTTTCAATCCCACCACTTAAGGCCTCAACTTCATCGTCTCGCAAATCGACGACGAAGACACCCGCGAAGGTGAAAAGCGGTGATGTATATGAATTCAACGACGCACTTGTTGGCTCGCTTCTGAGACTCAATTTCCCGGAGAAACTCGCGAGCGATATTAATCGCGCTTGTCAGCTTTTCGAAGAGCGTGAAAATGAACCGACGAGCACCCAACTCGTGATAGATCAAGCGACTGCTGATGATGGAACGGAGTTTCCCTTCCCGGAGTTCGATCTTTGTTCGACCGCCGATCCGAGGATCCAGAAGATGATTGATATCGTCGACTCAGATGAGGCGATTTGGGATTCGCTTTTTAGTGTTCTGCCTGTCGCGACGCAGTTATCGACTACCAAAGTGGCCGATCCTTGCAAGACGCCGAAACCAGCACTGGCCGCTACTTCTCAAGTTCCAGCTCTCCCTGCTTCCGGTGGTGGTGCGACTCATGTTCGGGCACTCAATTTTGAAGAGGAGCACCAGCAGCCGTCTGCACCGAGCGCAGTCTCTTCTTCGGTTGCTCAAGCAACGAATGCGGCTACACCGGCGGCGGTCGTCGAAGATGACATTGAACTGGTGGCGGAGGTCTCTCAGCCGGTGCTTTTGCTTAACGGCGACGACCCGATGGCACGCTTCGCTGAGCGTTGCGCGAAGAAGGAACGGCGGTCGAGACAGCCGCCGACTATTCTCCGTCATCGGACCAGTCCGGGAATGTGCGACGCGTCGCCTTCGAGTGTTGACGTGCCACGGACGCCATCGAATGGCGGACTCAGTGGCGGAAGGAACCGCAAGCGGAAGATCGATCCGATGCTGTCTCCGCGTAAGAGTGCTGCTTTTAGACGGAAAACGGTATCGCATACGAACGTGACGTACTTTACATAGTTTTCGTTTGTTTTTAGAACCGAGCCGCGAATTCGACGCAAAACGATCGTCTG
>JAQGBB010000710.1:0-17108 GCA_034691745.1 Prismatolaimus dolichurus
CCTTTTAACAGCGGAAGAAATGGGTTCTTTTTCGCGCTGTTTAAGCGCCTTTACTTGTTTGAATACTTTTTAGGTATAGTATTTTTTACTTGATCTGCAGAAACAAAGCAGAATTCCAATGCATTCTGGAAAATCATATTATTTAGGATTCAAGAGGCCCCATTATCTCTAGCGTTGGCAAAATAAAGCGCCCCGCCTCATCGCCCCAATGAGGCAAATTTTTATAAATGCCCCCAAACGCCAACGACACTTTTTCCAAAAAAACTTTCGCCATTTTTTTCGAAAAATTTTTCAAGTTTTTTTTTTCAAAATTCCATTATTTTTGAGCAAATAGCGTGACCGAATTGTTCTGTTCACCAGAGCGTACAATTTAGCACTGTTAGTGATGCATTTTAGCTTGGTTTCGGCTTGAAAAAAATTTTGCCTCAAAATGGGGGCCCCATGGGGATGGGGGAAAGCGAAAGTTTTGCCCACCCCCTCTTCAAACGCCAATCTTATTATCTCACGATCCATGATCCGTCAGAAACCCAAACATCCGGGAACCTAGTCTACCTCGCACTGAGCAATACCTGAAAATTTGACGTGCACATTTTCAGTGGTTGTCGATTTTTTGTTTTGATAGCAGGGTTGCATTTCTATTTTGGATCCCTGGATCCTGTGATTCCGCCAACCAGATCTTAAAATTTTAGCTTGCGCTGCATTTACAAAGTCATTTCTCACACTTCTGACACATTTTGGAAAAAAGTCGAAATTTTGAGTATCCAACAGGATCCTGTTATCTCTGGATCTCAGGATCCCGTGATCCGACAGAAACCAAAAATAGCTAGGTACCTATTCCAGACCATTCCAAAGACATTCCAAAAATTTGGCTAATGTAGGTTTTACTGATCATGATATATGCCCGGACTTAGTTCTCGGACGGACGGACACTGACTAACCACTATAACTCTTTTTTTTGTTGCTACGCAACAGCGTTGGCGTGCGCCATCGAGAGAAAGAAACGGGTTAAAAAAGAGTGGGCACACGCGCGCCACCACTGCCGTGAAGAGCATACATATATGACGTCACCGTTGGTTTTAGGACATTTTTACGTCCAGAAGTCGAACCAGTTTACCTATCGTGACGGAAAAAAAGGAGGACCCGCATCGACATCGAGAGAACGTGCTGCAAAAATCTCAGTGCTCTCGCGTTTACAGTTCGAGAGGAGTTTGTGACCGAAGTTTCTGCAACGCTTAACCAAACGAAAACCAATACGGTCCACATGGAATGTGAACCATAAAAAAGCAGTATGATGTTACCGTGTCGGATCGTGGGTTCGGCGTGACGTCGACCTGTGAGAGCATGATGTGAACGTGTCATTCCGACGTCACAGTATCGGACCGACGGTTTGACGTCAACGCGTCATGAAAATAGGAGCTTAGCAGACTAGGCATGCCGCTCACGAGACTTGCTTCGATGGAATTAAAACAACATGGAATTTAATTTTGGGACCAGTGGTTTTGGGGGAGGCCAACACTCAGCGACTCTAAGCTTTGATACTCAGGGAGCTTTGAAGAATTTACGAAATAGTTAAAACCGCCGATATAGCCTGTTTCACGTCTTGCCAACGGCAGACGAAACAGCAAATTCTCGTGTTTTCCTTCAGCCCTGGCGGCGTCCGCGTCTGGCTGAGGCTACTTGCCCTTGTCGTGACGAGCGTATTGCGCACTTCTTCTGCACGCTTTACGAATCACCTTTTTCCATCTTCTCGAGCGCGCAGCGCGTAAGCAAAGATAGCTACTTGGTCGCGTGTGGGTAAATGAGCATGTTCAGACGATAGTTTTGCGGCTTTTCCGATTTACTTGTCATTAATTTTACACAGGAGATTGATTTTGTTCCGATCCTCTTTTCCCAATAGTCCCATCTTCCAACTTGCTTATCCGCTTCACCCAAGTTGCTCAACGCAAAAAAACCGCATCTCAATCTGGTGCTTCTAGCTTGAGCCAAAAGCCTACTACTTTGCCCAGGTTTTATCTCAGGCATGAACAACCTGGGTGCAGCATTGGCTTTCACACATAAAAACTTATCAGTAGCGCATTCGAAACTTTAAAATGTTTAACTTTGGTTATATAAAATGAAATGCTATCATCGTGCTAGATTTACATAGAACAGCAAGCATGACAGCTTTGCGAACAATTTTCGTCTTGTTGCCGTGCATTGCCTTAGCTCAGCTAGCAGCTGTAGCTCATGCTGCGAGAACAGAGTGCCAGAGTCACGAAGGTGCCGACATTCTCCGCGGCGCATATCAAGATGTCCGCGTCTGGATCCATCCGCGCTTTCCCGAAAGTCAGCTTACCATTGACCGACTTCAAGCGCTGATGAATGCGGTATCACCTGCGCTGTACGAAGCCATTTATCATAAGGCGTACTTTCGGTCGGTGAAGATCATCATACCCTCAACATGGTCGCCGAAGCTTACCTACGGCACGGCGACGGACAAAGACTTGAATCCTACATACGCTGACTTCCAGCTTCGGCCGGACACGACGAGCACCAAGCCGAAGGCAGTGCGCTCGAACGCAGCGTGCGGCACTGAGGGCGACTACGTCGAACTTAGCTTGCCGGTTCTCGAGTCATCGAATCTTCGAGTCACTGGTAGGCTACGTTATCGTCGTTGAAGCAGCCGCAGGTAAAATGTTTGCAGGCCTCTTACCTTCGTGATTTTCTAGCAAAGCAGACGGTGCAGGCTTGGGCAGAGTACCGCTACGGCGTCTTTCCCGAGTACTACGTTGAAGACATGGATCCAGATCTCGAGCGCAACTTTCCCTTCGACGCATCTATGTGCTCACCGTCGTACGATCCAAGTCCAACGAGCTGCGCCGAGCTTAAGGTCGACGCTCACGGCGACTATGTCGACGACAAGGGTGAGTGGTGCCACCCGTGTCAGAATTTCACCTACGACCCGACACAACCTAAAATTCAGCCGCCAAGTTGCCACAACTTTCGAATGCTTGAGTCCGTTTTCAGCACTTCGTTGATGTACACGACAAACAATAGCAGGGTAAAATATCTTCACTTGGGAACGTTTCCAAAATATGTAGTTTGGCCGCCTATAAGGCTGCCCATTTGCAGATTCTTCGTTTCTGCAACGATTCCAACCACAATGACAAGGCAAAGAATTTTCACAATTCGGCATGTAGCGGCGCGCCGGTGATGACGATAATTGGAATGGACGTTGATTTTGACCCGACGTGCACTCCGGCGCGCACAGAAACGTACATAATGAGGCCTTCGTTCAGCAAGAAAC
The DNA here is from genome assembly GCA_034691745.1 of Prismatolaimus dolichurus. Classification (NCBI taxonomy): domain Eukaryota; kingdom Metazoa; phylum Nematoda; class Enoplea; order Triplonchida; family Prismatolaimidae; genus Prismatolaimus; species Prismatolaimus dolichurus. Next base: position 3,287 of record JAQGBB010000710.1, read on the forward strand.
AAAAAGCTACAGTAGAACTTATGCTGTTTTAGCCGAACTCTTTCTCTAGCCGAGACTTTGCCCCAAATTAGCATCGTTCGAAACAACGATCCCCAGTCGTTCGTTTACGTTCTTGACACGTCCGGAAGCATGGGCGTCAGCACTCCAGTATAAATCCAGCGAATTTTATGACTATTTTGAAGACTACAAACAAACTTTGCTGTTTTTAGCAACGAATCGAAATTCTCAAGAGAGCCGTCGTCGGCTCGCTCGAGTGTATGGCGAACGGCGAAAACGTCGGTGTTGTTCAATTCGACGATGGCACCGGCCGTGTTGTTCAACCACTCACGGTTCTTTCGAGCGCAAATCGATACAGCATCGAACAGGCGGTTCAGCGTCTCGCACCAGGCGGCGGTACGCCAATTGGCGCTGGAATCCTCAAAGGAATCGAGGTCGTTTGATCAAGTGAATATCGCCGTGCGTGTCTGCACCTGGACAGAGAGAGAGCCTTTGCAGGTCTTGGGAGCGTCGTCTAGGGGCGGAAAAATGTTGATCGTGAGTGACGGCGATCAGAACCAACCACCGATGGTGGAGGATCCAGAAGTTCAGGGCGCAATTCAGCGGGCGGGCATCACCATCTACACAATAACGATCAGCGATGTAGTTGAGCATGTCTTGATCGAGCTCGCCAATCAGTACGGCGGCATCCCCTTCTATCTGAATCCGAACAGCGCCGACTGGCAGAACGCGACGGCGGATGCGATATCGCAAATCTGCTACGTCACAAACCCGTATGAAAGCCGTGAGACAAAAGTCCAGGTGCATTTCTGACCTACCAAGGCCCTCGCAGTACTGCCACTTGAATAAGTGAAAACTACCGTAATTCACACAGGTTGAGTCAACAACATTGATCGTCCCTGATGCTGGCTCAGCGTCTCACGACTTGGCGTTGGACGCAAGCATAGGTGCTAACACGCTTTTTGTGTTCAGCAATCAAAACAGTCAATCGGGTATCTACGTCAAGGTGACCTCACCGTCTGGGCGGTGGATTTCTAACAACGGAAACACCATTCCCGGCGCGTCGTACATAATAAATGACTACGGCGTCACCATTCGAATTGCTGAAGCAGAGGTATGCGTTATCTGGACGAGCCTGGCATGTTATGTACAGATTTATTTAGGTTGGACGCTGGACCTATCTGGTGTCCTCAACGCCTCTTCGAAGGCCTCCGCCATCCGAAGCAGACAACGCCAGGACAGTCGACAAAATATTGTCCGATCACCCGAAGAAAAGCCGCTCGGAGATCGAGCAAGCTATTAAACAGAAGTCAGTTCCAAGCGAGCCGTTATTGACGACATCGGTCGGCGTCATCGTTACTTCGGAGGCGCGGTCCGGAGCTAAAGCAGTGGTTACAACAGCGTCCTATAAACTACAAAAGATCACAGATATCAGAGCAACTGGTCAAATAGTGTTTGCCAAGGTGTTCGCGGGCGATTCGCCCGTTCTCGATGCGCTTGTTACGGTGCGCGTCGCTACGCCACTGACCGCCGTGCAATTGCAACTGACCGACGACGGAAAAGGCGCGGTGCATGAATGAATGCTTTGAAAAAATTCGCAGCAAAACTTTCAAGTTTTTAGGAGCGGATCTAATGGCCAACGATGGCATCTATTCTGCATATTTTGACAAGTTTGACGCAAATGGGCGATACACTGCGAAGACAAACGTTAATGATAACTCGGGACGTGCAAGGATTGCTAATCAGGGTATGTACAGACTCTGGACACTTTTAGGCTTTCTAAACTTGTTCTGCTTCATTCACAATGCTCCTGCAACTCTTTATGACCTTTATTCGCTAAAGGAGGGTTCACCGGTAGTTTCACACGTGTCGTTGACAACGGTCTGTTCACTGTCAACGATCCAAATATTGGCAAAGGAGGGGATCTCGTCTCACCTGCGCAGATCAAGGATCTTCACGCAACACAGCTCGCCTACGACACAAAGACTGTGCGATTTGAGTGGACAGCAACCGGCGACGACGCCTTAACAGGAACAGGTCAACGAATCTTATCCTTGTCTGACCGACCTCGCAGAAACCATGCAACCTTATGACGTTTTGAACTTTTTAGCGACTTCCTACGAGTTGGCTTATTCCTTGAGCTCAAAACAACTGCGCGACCAGTTCAGCAGTTGCACTCGTGTCTTACCGATGATCAGTCCACACACGAGCGGCTCGTCTGAGCAGATCGAGCGTTCATTGTCTGCCGACGTCCGGATCGACGATGGAACGTTCATCTACTTTGGGCTTGTTGCCATCGACGATGCGGGAAATCGAAGCCCGCTTAGCAATATGGCCGTTGTGCAGTTCGTTTCCGAAGAGTCGCACAGGACAAAGGACAACATTCCACCAGGAAAGATCGCCGATTTTCGACTTCTGACGGAACGATTTGTGAATGCCGCAAAGTTCACGTGGACCGCAACCGGAGACGACGGAACGATCGGAAACGGTACAGATTTTTTGTTATGACTGCGCTTTCGTATTTTGTTGGTGTTTCAGCATCGAACTACAATTTGTGCTTCGCGGCAAACCCCATCTTCACGATCGACGTGGTGTGCTACAATTCGACGACCGCTCCGGCAGCGAACGGATCCCTTAGTCCGCTTCCCTCCGGAAACGGACAAAGTTTTGCGCTTGACACTTCGGCGCTTACAATTCAACGGCCGCAGATGCTCTACTTTTATATTCAGGCAGTCGACGAGAGGAGAAATGTCGGCGCAAGGAGCAACATTGTGAATGGAACGCTTCGCAGCGAATGCTCAGGTGTGGTGAATTGAGATTTTCTGAACGAAGATTACGGTGGAATTAGTTTGTTCTCGACTTTTAGGATTCTCATGTGTCGGTAAACCTGGCGGCCAGTATGCCGACCCGTGGGAGTCGTGCACAAACATCTACTGCGAATGCTCCAACAATTTCCTCTTCGTTATGCACTGCCCGCCGACATTATTCTGGGATGATCATCTAAAGACGTGCAACTACTTTCACGCGGTCCCCGGCTGCACGTCACCGTAACAAACATCAGCCGCTGGCAGCTATAATAGCCTTTGATCAACGATCAAAACCCTCTAGAAATAGCACTTATCTTAGTAATTCGCATGAACAATCGGTCACAAACGTTCAAAAATTTTGTTTTATTTACCACGTGTTTACGTGCCAATGTCAAATTTTTTAAATTTTAATGTGCAATCTTGCAGGTGGCTTAACAAGTCGGACTTGCGGATCCGTGGCCCACTTGCACGTATAAGCACTTTCAAAATATTTATAAAAAATTTCAAAAAATAAATTCCTGCATAGTTTTGCAGGGAAGTAGCGGACCACAATGCCACGAGCAGAGATGGTCGCGGGCCTGCATTTTCCGGGCCCGGCCCGGCCCGACCCAAACACAATTCGCAGAATCGCATCCAGCGATCGCACGGGCTTGTCTTTGCGTGTCTTTATGAGAAAACCCTGCATTTTTACTTGCATTTTTTTTTTGAAAAAGCAGCAGAACAGAGGTCGGCAACAAAAACTATTCTTTAACGAGTCCTTGGTTGAGGATCGGTCGACCCGGCCCGAGATTTTTTTCCGAGGCTCGGCCCGGCCCGAGTTTATTTTTTCGAGGTCCAGCCCGGCCCGGCCCGCGACCATCTCTGCTTCAACTTTTTCATAGTTTTTAACGTGCCTTATTTTGTGCATTTTAGGCGATTTATTTTTCTACGATAATGAGCGAAATTTCTTCTACGTTGGTCGCGACAAGGAGATCGTCCGCTACGACGGCTATCCGGTCGCACCGCTGGCACTCGAGGAAATTATCAACACCATCCCAGGCGTCGCCGACTCTGCAGTTGTCGGGAAGCCCGACGACGTTTATGGCGAACTACCGACCGCGTTTGTGGTGAAAAAGAACGGCTTTGCCCTCTCCGCGAAGGAAGTTACGGATTTCGTTAACGGTAGAGTAATTTACAAAACTTTATTCGCATTTGATCGTTTAATGACATTTCTATAACGAAAAGAAATTTGTTAGTCAGCTAATGAAGCAAAAATACCAGTTTGTTAATTTTACTTTATTTTAGAAAGAGTGGTATCGTATAAACAGATACGAGGTGGCGTTTACTTCGTCGACGCTATTCCGCGCGGAACAACGGGAAAGATACTACGACGCATTCTCGAACAACAATTGCGTACAATGACAGACGCGCCGTAGGAGAGGAGGGGCGTTTTGCCTGAATTTGGCGTTTATGGAAGGTATTCGTAGAGGGCGCTGGTTGGCCGTTGTTTGGGCCAAGTTTTTAACATGTCATGCGACTGCTCTATTAGCTCCATAACATGTGAAACAGTGTGTATCTTTCAAATCACGCTTACAAAGTACGAAGTAGCACTAGCGCGAAGGTTCTCTTCGACTCTTTTTGGCCGTTGTGGTTGTGAATGTACGAATAAAAGTGTACTACCTAGTGACGGTATTACGCTGCGACGTCGCAAAGCATGCATTTTGGCATTTTTTTTTTGCAAATAAAGCAGAGCATACATGAACGACGTCATTATAGCTTATCAAGCAATGCACACATAGTGAACCTGTGTAGCGTGACTTAAGGTAGATAAGTAAATCGGCGAGGCGAAAGGCGTTAGGCTTTAACAAAGCAAAAAAAACGCGCGCAAAACTTACCACCTGCCATTGCCGAGTTTAAATCTACGATTGGCAAGTTTCCGCCTAAACCCGAGTATTTTGTGTGCATTTCATTTTATAGGCATACTGAAACGCAATTTTACGCAAAGTTTTTCAAATCTTTTCAAAAATCAACATTTTTCAATAGAATTGATGGTGAAGGTAGGGGTAGAATTTTTAACGTTTTATAATTAACTTTTGCTTTTTACTCTAGCTGATTAGAGCATGAAAAGGGGAACTCGGTGACACGCGGACGGGTTCGGTACAATATGTCAGTCAGAACTTCTGATTGAAAATGCAATTTTAATGTTGGCGAAAGACGAACAAGGTATTTATCGACGTTGGCGCCGCCCACTGTTTTTCGGCCGAGTGCATGCTAGTTTGTTTTCTCTACCAAGTATGTGTACGAAAAAATTGAAATAGCCTTGAGGCAAAGCACCATAAAAATAGATAGCGAACGTTACATGCCACGCCGTAGTTGTACGCACAGCTGCCGATATAGAATTTGTGTTTTCGTTTCTGTTACCTGAAGACGGTTGTGATATTTGCGTGTACTCCGCTGAAAGCAAAATAGCATGCACTCCGCTGAAAAACAATGAGCGGCGCCGAAAGCGATAAAAACTTATTTATAAGGCATTCTGCTTACACTAAAAGTGCATTTCGGCGTTTTTCCTGAAAGACTTTCCGAATCCGAATTCCGAAGTCTTGACTTGGACGTCGCACCGGAGCCACTCACACATCACCGAGCTTCTTTTTTCATGCTGTAGTCCAGTGTCTGGTGGAGGGGGTTCGTGGGGTATTCCTCCGAGGATTTGGTTTCCCCCTCAGGAAGAAATTAAGGTCGGTACACATATGCATAAGAAAAATCACCCGAATTTTCTGACTCCCCGCGAAAATTTTCTACAGAAACACTGCTCTAATCAGTTAGAGTAAGGAAGTCACCATTTGCTTGCAGTGCTAACTGCGGAAGCTCTGTCTTTCATTGCAAAAAAACTTTAATTTCCATTCAGGGACTTCGTCACCTCCTGCATCACTATATTGGCAAGTTGGCACCTACCATTGGCAAGTTGGCGCTTACCATTGCTGGCTATATCTGCTTGCATTGCTTACACCTTTAGTTACCTTTTCTCCAAGAAGATAGAGATCATGGGAGGAGAGGGGAGACTTTCTTGCGAACAGTTAGCACCCTTCTTTTGTCGCTCGCTTATTGCTGGATGCAAAACCCCCCTATCCGACTATCAATTTCGTTGAAAAATTAAATGTTTTTGGAAGTTTTCGAGAAATTTCGGGAATTTTGTCGTAAAATTGCACTTCAGAAAGACATAAATGAAATGAGATAAAAATGTGGGCGATGTCTACCCCTACGCACACTAAACAGATTAAAAAACGCAGTTTATTTACTTGGTCGAGATAGAGCGCTGTTAAGCTTGCTATCTAGACCTTCTGGACCAGGTTTTTGGCTTTTCCTTGCCATTCAGATATCCATGGATCAGCGCGTAGTCGACTTTGTTAATCGAGATTTCGAGTGGTTTCTGCTTGTGTGTGCACAGCTGCCATAATGCTGACGTCTTCACGTAAAAGTCAGCTAATCGACAGTAGCTTTCAGGAAGCTCGAAATGCGGTCTAGCCATGATGCTAAATTCATTACTTGTTTCCCCCCCCCCCCCCCTGGAATAATCGTCGTAGTGCATGGTAGAAGTGCATGGCGATGTGCTACTGTCACATTCCATGACTGCTTGCGCACATTTGTTTCCTTTGGAATTTTTAGGTGGAAATATTTTTAGCGGAGTGAACGTTGAACAACTTGGCATTGCAAGTATTTCTAAGGAATTTTTTGCCCATTACATGCAAAGAAGTTCTAATCGCTCTCGACAATCGACGAAGACGAAAAAGGGGTGTGCTTGGAACTCGCTCATATAATTAAGATTATGATAAGAATGTGAAACTGGTAGGAAAAAGTGAAAAAGACAATCAGTAGTCATACGTCAGTCTCCCACGTAGACGTTGTGCCAGAAAAAAATTGTAACGAATTTTTCCGACGTTAGATTTACAACTCGTTGGCCAGGTTGGCAGAATACGATTTTTGCAGAACAAATGGCAGCTGCAGCAATCGTTGCGGAAACCCAGATCGGTGGGATCTCGTATATTCATCGCAAAAGATTATCCTCGTTTTCTATTCCCAATCTGAGACTGCTTTCCGATTGCGCCGACGCTCGCGAGGCACACCGAAATGAAATCCTCAAGATGACGGCCGAGTTCTCGAAGCAGGTGAGCGACAAAGGCTCTGTTCCTGAAAACTTTTTGCACACTAGTTTTTAATTGCACCTTTTCTTTGTGTTGGATATATTAACTTTTCGAATGCAAATGAAAATCAATTTAAATGTTTTGCCACATTTTGTAATTTTTTCGAACTGCATTATTTTAAATTTTTCCACTTTCAAACTTTCAATTAAAAAAAATTTAATTTTTTGCAATTATCAAAGTTTCGTTTTTTTCCGGATATTTTTCAATGTCGGAAATTTTTTACCGAAAAGGTTTATAATTTTCAAAATTGCATTTTTTGACAAGTTCAATTTTCTTCGCACAGAACCGCGAAGATGCATTCTTTCTGATGGACATTAGCCGACTGTTCGAACGCTATCACGAGTGGACCGAGTGTATGATCGATATTAAGCCATTCTATTCGGTCAAAGCGAATCCCGATCCAGTTCTGCTCAGAATATTGGCACTGCTTGGTCTTGGCTTTGACTGCGCGAGCATGGTGACAAACGAAGCTGCGAAATTAGCTAACGTAAAAAAATTTCTTGCTCACTTTTTAGTCTGAAATTGACACCATTGTCTCGATGGGCGTTCCGCCCGAGCGTATCATCTACGCGAACACAATGAAGGGAATCTCGCATCTGGCGTTCGCCAGATCGAAGAACGTAGGTCTGATGACATTCGACAACGAGTACGAGTTGAAGAAGATCAAGGAACACTACCCGGAGGCGGAGTATTAATGTTTTGTCGGACTCTACAAAATGCACATATTCCAAACCCTTGATGCACTTTTTTTAGCTTGGTCCTTCGAATCGACGCAAACGATCCACTAGCAACCGCCGTATTAGGTAGAAAGTTTGGCTGCGACGCAAAGACGAAGGCACCGCTCCTAGTTAAAATGGCAACGTCGATGGAACTGAAGCTGGTCGGCATCAGGTAAATCTGGGCGGCAAGGCTTGCCAAAAGCAAAAACCTTCTAAAAATTTAAAATTGATAATTTAAAAATTCGAGACGTTGAAAAATTTAGACAATTTAAAAAATTATAAATTTAGAATATTTATTTAAATTTACAAAATTTGCAGAGTATAAATTTGAAAAATTCTTTAAAAACTTACAAATCATCCGTAGCACCTTCTTTTAGTTTTCATGTCGGCTGGGGCAGTAAGACACCCAGGTGCTATGCCGAGGCGATAGCAAACGCAAAACACGTCTTTGACATCGCCAAAGCACACGGTCACCGAATGTGGCTTCTCGACGTCGGCGGCGGCTACCCTGGCTACGCTTCACCTGGCATATCTCTGCAGAAGGTATGACCCAGAGCCTCTTCATCTTGAGCATCTGCCGATCATTACGCTCCATTCGATTACGCTCCATCTAGATTGCCACCATCGTTCAAGAGGCTCTAAGCGAGCACTTTGGCACCGAGCGTTTGACAAATAAAGACTTTCGCGTTATCGCCGAACCGGGCAGCTTCTTTGCGACCGCGACGTTTTCGCTTTGCACCAGCGTGATTGGAAAGAATAAGGTCGACGGAACAGAAATCGATAAAACAGGTTTTAATGTTCAGTAGGAGTGGTACACTGCTAACTTGTTCTGCAACGCGTTCTAGCTTCACCGGAAACCACGGCGTTTACGTACACCGTTAACGACGGCGTGTACACTTCGTTCGGGTCTACACTGTCGTACAAACTTCGCCCACCCTGTTCGCCGGTCAAAAAGGTCAGCATTAGGACGGACGCTGTGTAAAAAATAAAACCTTTTGAATTCAATTTAAAAAAATTAATTCAATTTTTTTATTGGTGGGCACAAAATGGCATGCTGCTCTGTTCAATTTTTTAAGATAAATTTAATTTATTTTAATTTATATTTATTAATTAATATTAATATATTTAGCCTTCTATCCTTTCTATATATTTTGTTAAATGCATTTATTTTTTTTATTTATTTAATTAGGTATATTTATTTTTTATCAAATTTCTATTTTTTATTTTTTGTTTTTATTATTTTTCAAAAATCTGAAAGCGCTGTTGTGCTAAAATGCGAATTGCGTGTAGAGAAGCGACGTCACTTACTTGAGCAAGATCTGGGGTCAAACCTGTGACAGCATCGACGAGATCCTACTCAACGTGCAACTGCCCGAGATGGAAATCGGTGATTGGGTAATTTTTGACTATATGGGTTCGTACGCGCATTGCATTCGATCACCGTTTAACGGCTTTGACTTTCCGGAAGTCTACTATGGAATGTCCGTGGCCGAAAAGTAAAAGCGCACAACAAGTGCAACGTTTTATATGAATTGTATCTAAAAACCGTGCTTTTATTTTCAGAGCGCTGGTCGACCGCCTCTCTGAAGGAAACGACGAAAACCCGTGGCAATGAACTGATATTTTAGTATACAAATAGGCGGGTAGACGAAAGTGTTCTTTCGTGCTTTGAAGTTATTGCCGTAAATAAGGCATGGGATTGAGTTTTATTTTATTGCTTGGACTGCTGGAGCTTTGGAGTTGCTTCTCTGCGCGCAAACATCTAACAAGTAAATCTGCGAAGCCGAAAAATGCAACTTCTGGAACATGTTCTTGAAAAGCTACAGTCCAATGGCCATACAATCTTCTTTAGACACTAAATCAAGCATTGTATACCTTTGTGCAGAAAGAAAAACAAGAAGCTTACGGCTACCAAACGGCTCACATTAATTGGTCTTAATTACGGACTGAAGACTCAATTTAGTTTCTGAAATCTAATAAAAAACTGCACAAAGAGTCGAAGCACTTTTACTATCGTGTGCACAGGAAGTTATCTGCTGAAAAGCCGGTCTACGGGCTTGCATGCGGGCAACGTAACGAACGTTCGGGTGTGCACAATACCGTAATCCCGTGGACCAGTTTTTCAGCAGATAAATTCCCGTCCACTCGATAGAATTTCGCTTTTTTGGCCACTTGCGCACTACACATGGCACCGTCGTTGTGTTTTTCCATTTTCTTCTATCGGTCCACGCCTTGCTATAGATACGTAAGGAGTGCCGTGAAGGACATACACATATGACGTCATCATTGGTTCGGGGACCTTTTTGGGTCCAGAAGCCGAACCAGTCTAGTTATCGTGACGGAAAAAGGATTGCCCGTACCGGCATCGACAGAACGTGCTGCAAAATCTTACTGCTCTCGCGTTTACGGTTCGCGAGGAGTTTGTGACCGAAGTTTCCGTAACGCTTCACCAGACGAAACCCAATACGGTCCAGATGGAATGTGAACCGTGAAAAATTAAGTTTGTGTGCGGCCGGGGATCGTCAGTGTATCGCCTAAAGAGCGATTTTGAACACGATATTGCGATGTTCAAAAGTTTTTTCGATTGGTCGTCGTCGTGGGCTTGAGTCCGACGTGCCCAAAAGTTGTTCCCTTGTTCTCAGCTTTCGAATGATATATAAAACAGGTCGCAGCGTTGCTTAAAGCTCACAATATCGTTAGCAGTTGATGAGAAATGCCGATCAAAAAATGACTAAAAATGACCAAGTCCGAGCGTCCACTCCCCTATTGCACAGACCGCTGGGAACATCGGACAGCGCTGAGAGTAGCAGAAGAACCATCAGCGGATCACGGAGATTCGTTTTAGCTTTGAAATCTTTAAAATCGGTTGATAAAAACTAAAGTTATCGCCCGGACGCATAGACTCACGGACTCACAAGCGACCAGGTAGCTTATAACTTTTTCACAACATGCCTAACATTTCCTTGTGCGCGCAAGCCGCAAAAAACCGACTTGCGCGCACAAAGAAATGTTAGGCATGTTGTGAAAAAAGTTATAAGTACCCGCGATTCTAGTACCGTATTTTCTTGATTAATGCCCCGGGGAATTTTTTCTCAGAGGTCAGTTAATAATATATGGTTTTTTCCAGCCGGTAAACGGTTTTTTTGCCGAGTAACGGAGAAAATTCTTAGTCGAAAGCAAAAGTATGAGCTGGACAGAGGTCAGAGCACCTTGTCTGAGGGTGAGCTTCCATTACAAGCACGAAATTTAATCTATACAAATTTTATCTTTAAAGCACATGGGATGGCACTTCTGGAATAATCCTCCTGGGGGGATTATTATTTTGTAAAAACCTTGGTCTAAAATGGCAAAAATTGAATAATCCCCGGGTGGATTAATCAAGAAAGTAGATAGGATTTTTCTTTGGGGGGCCCAAGTTCAAAATCCGGGGGGGGGATGAAAACTTTGTAAATTTGTAACATCCTCCAGCTGTATAGGAACGCAAAATGGAGACCGGTTTCGCGCTTATCTCGTGAAACCCCACATCTGCAAGCCGTCTGAAAAAATTCTTGAAATTTTTTACTTTTTTTCTGCTAAACTTTTCTACTAGAATCGATTTTTCCGCAATTTTTTCGGAAAGGCAAATTTCGCGATTTTTCCGCGAGACAGATTTTACCTTATGTCACACTAGGTACATTCACTACGTCTTTGCAGTAGACGCACTCGCAAAATTTCGTGTCGATAAACTGTCTCAAAAAGTCATCTTGATAATCGAAAATGTCTCAAAAAGTGTCTTGGCAATGCCAAAACGTAAAATTCCGCGATTTTACCGTAAGAGTAGCAAACTCTGCGATTTTCCGCAATTTTTTCCGAAACGTTCAAGTTCCGCAGTATTTCCGCGATTGGGCAATTGCAGAAAAAATCGATTTTCTGGTTGACATCCAGTGCTGCATTTTGCGTTGGACCGGATATTTGATCTAGGAAGCAGAACCACCGTGAGTGATAGTGGTATGTAGCTATCGATAGCTTCCCAACGTAGCTATTCAAGGACTACTAGACTTAGACTTAGTCGGTACAATGTGTTGTAGTAGTTAAACACAGCGGGTCTCTTACACAGTTACACACAGGCTTGCGCTAAGCAAAAGGTGCGAGCGTCGAAGCACTGGTATGCCATAAACTGATCATTTTACGCTGCGTTCAAACGTGCAACTTTTAAAATAGTGCCAGTGCTCGCTTGACGTTTTGTGTAGTGGGCTGTTCATTGCAAATACACCGTGTGGTCAACGGTACCAATTCGAAACACCATTGGTCAACGATCCATTCATCGTCCACTGACCAGTCCAGAATTACAGCCGAGCAGTAACAGTACTTCGATGATAATGGAGTTGGAGAACGCTAGCGCAGGGGTAACCACCGGCTTAGAAACGGTTTCTAGGCCAAGAGCAACTAGTGCCCAATGCGAACTCGACGAGTTCCTCAACGTAGATTGCATTCGCGAAGTGTTCACAAACCTTTCTCGCGTCGAAAAACTACGTCTCGAAGTCATCTCGCAAAGGTGCGTCGTCGAGTGCCTCCAAAACTAGTGGTCAAATTGTTAGCATACACATCCAGAGTGGTTCCTTGACTACTACAGATGGGCAGCGCTTCTGCTTGAAAATTTCTCGCAGCTGTCCTTAAACGAGCTGTTTCCGAAACACGCACAACAACAGTGCGATATTACGACAGGCGTACGCTACGTATTGACGAGACTCGGAGGACGTCTCAAGCGCATTCGCTTTGAACACGCACGCCACAGCGTCGACGAACGACTCGTCGACATGATTGTCGAAGGCACGTCCGCCGAGCTCGTCGAGCTCACTTTCATAAACGCGTCGTTTGACTCGCGGGCGCTGTGACGGATCGGCGCATTGACATTTCTTGAAAAACTCGCTTTTATTGACTGCACAATTCGCCCACCTCACGCTCGCGCCAGTGGCTTTGTCTGCTGGCCGAAACGCTTCTGGCGCAGCATTCGACGCATAACGCACCTCGGTGTCTGCGAAAACGCGCTCGCCTCGTCGTCGCAGATGCTGCCGAACTTGCGATCATTTTGCGTTCACAACACGGGTTTGACATGGACACACAGCGAAGATGCCGTGTATGTATTCACACTTCGCACACGGCTCACGCGGCAGGTTCCGTTTCCGTCGGCGATGCGTGTAGTAAGCCTGCTTTATTCCACCGATTTTCGTTGGCTCGGCGATCTGCGCACTGTTCTTCAGTCGTCGCTTGTCGTGCTTGAGTTGGCGGGCGCGGACGTTCGCTTTCGCGTAGACGGTTCCTTCTGGCAACTCCTCTCTACGCTTTGCCCAAATTTACGCTCGTTGTCCATTCACGCTGGCGATGCGGCTGGCGACGGCGACTTTACGGGATTGCGAACGCTGCGAAACCTGCTCGAGCTCAGTGCATCTTTTACGATGAGGATCGCGCGGACATTTTCCAATTCATCGACGCGGACGTCATCGACATTTGTCGACGAAATCCCGCACTTGCAGTACTCAATCTCATAGGGCGATCAACAAATCTGACCTGCTCGGCGTTCTGCGACGGTACGTCGTACGTACTGTACGAATCGGATTCAACGACCCAGATTGCATCTGTGCGCGCCAACAACACTTGGGCTATCACCAGAACCGACAGGCGTCTGGGTGAAGCTTGCTGGGGTGGCACTACTTTTCTGTGCACATAAGCGCAGCATCTGCATGCCGGCCATGGTGGCAAACTGATTTCGAGAGAGGCGAACGAAGCCGCAGTATAAAGTAGTGAACAAGTCGGATGTAGCGATCCTCGAGGGCCACTGACGCAACAAAACCGGTTAAGAACCAGTTTAGACATAATGTCATGCTGGACCATGAGGATTTGGAAAAACAAAAAAAAACAAAAATGCAACTACATTTCAGCATGTCTTGCGCATCTTTGCAGTAGTACGAACGTCACGCTAAATTGTTTTGCTAATCTCACCCAGCTGAATAGCAACTCTATGAATGTCACGCTAAGTTGGTTTGCTAATGTCACCCAGCAGCAGAACTACGGTAAATAATCCATTCATAGCAAAGGCGAAGTTGAAAACTGGAAAATCAACGATGGTGTCGCCCTTCATGGA
>JAQGBB010000711.1:0-17103 GCA_034691745.1 Prismatolaimus dolichurus
TTGAGGCCATTTGTATCGTAGACGCCGACACCTTGTTCGTTGCCCTGCCAAATGTTGACCGGTTCAGGAATAACATTAAAGCGTTCATCTTTAGCGATATGGGCTAACGCCGCAGATTTTCCGGCTGCGATAGGGCCTTCAAGAACAACCTGCTTGGCCTTGCAATGCAACATCGCACTCATTTTGAAAGAATGAAATGAATGAGCGAAAAATTTTTAAACTTTGAGAATCGCCTGCGAAAAAACTCTGGTCATGATTTTTGTAGTTCTGCAAAAATTGAGAAGAAATCTCTTGCGACTTTTTTTTCTGCAATCTCTTGCGATAGATTCTCGAGAATCTCTTGCGATAGATTCTGGCCTCATCTTCTCTGGCAGACAAATTTTCTCTGGCGAAAGCACCCCATATTTATTATTCATCATCTAATACTCATTTCGTATCTTCTCTATATCCCTTTCTATATCCTTTCCGTATTCCCTGCCATATCCCCATCGGTATCCTGCACCACGTCGCCTCCAATATCTCTCCCGGATCCTGTCCCTATTCATCCCCGTCCTTTTGCTGCCCTTTCGTATTCCCTTGTTCCCGCCGCATTTCTGTTCTCTCCTATATTCTCTTTCATATTTCTTCCCATATCCCTCTCCGTCTTCCTTCTTCCTCACTCCAGCCGCCAAGTATTACGCTGGCTATGGCCCATCTCCTTTCGTTCTTTGATACGCTCGGCGCCGAAATACTGCAAATTTTATCCCAAAATAATGCCAGTTTGCAGCGCATGTGAGAAAGTTAAGTCTACCATCCGTTCGAAGCTCCTAGGCTTCTACACAGACATATAGAGTGCATTTACGTAAATATGAGTTTATTTCACGGAAAGCATGCACAGCAATATCTACACAGTACAACGTTGACCTTGCGAAGAGAATCAGATAAGATTCCAATGATTATGGTATTTAGTAAATTCCAAACTATTGACCTGATCGAATAATCGACGCGACCATCGATTAGATTCACTTTTGTCTTCGAGAGAAATGCAGTGAAAACATAATTGAACTGACTGCTTATGCAAGTATTGTGCGAATGCGCTTTTGTAGCCGCGGTTTACTTGCAAAATATTTTTAGCAGGTAATCGATTGGCCAATGGTTCCATCGTCCCGCGGAAGCTGCTCCATTGGCCGGGTTTGTTTGATAACATTTCTTTCTTTACCACAGATAGTAAGATGCAGTGCTTTGCTTGTGCGATCAGGTCTATGATGCATGAACAGCTAGAAGCGCAAAGCACGTTGCGAATACGAACTTTGGATTCGTTCGATGTCATTTACTGGCTTCCAGCGCTTGGAGCAGACTTGGGCGGGCGGGCTTGTCTCTTATATTTGCGATACTTTCTCCCTGAAAACTTTTCACCAGCCGTTACAATCCTTTAAAAGGGTACTTATTTCTGTTTACCTATACTTCCGCCAAAGCTCGCAAAGAGCGCCGTGAGATCCATCGCGAGGACTTCGTTTATGTCCGCGAACAATGACCCCGTCGGGTAAATGAAAGCAGGCGGACTGATCGTGCCGAACGGATTTTGCTGTGCCAGCATAAACCTGTAAGTGTTCACCACGCACGGTGGCACCGTGCACACCGCGTCACACGCTGCCCACACTCTCTGATTGAACGGGCTCGTTGCCGCCGAGACGTCTCCCCATTGTTCGTACAAAAAGCGCTGAGTGCAAACGGTCGCGTTCGTCGGCTTTGACCACGCACACGCAAGCGGCCAATACTTTCGCTGCGCGGCGACCGTCGTCGTGATGCACTGCTGGCGGCACTGAAATTGCGACTGGGCAGCGCACGGCTTTCGGTGAAGATTCAACGCAGTGAAGACGCTCTCGAGGCGAACGCCGTAGCCAGTTCCAGGGTGCGAGACGTACGTTTCTTCCGAGCTCTGATAGTCGAGAATGTTCTCGGCGCCGCTTACGTCAAAGTAGGTTCAAAGTGCGTCTGGCGTTCCTCCCATCCAATCGGTTCCTGTCGATCAGTAAAAACCGGTGATGGGTGACGTTTGCGGAGCGAGATTAGCTGCTTGCGACGCGAATAATAGCTGATACGTGGGATTCTCGAAAATTGTTGCAGAGGAAGGAAAACGCGTACAGATGAGGTCGTACATATTTCCGACGTATGGGCGGGGTCCGAACCAGAACAGCTCGTCAGAGCTACACAGATCGTAGCTTATCGTCGTGTAAGTTGTCGAATTGGTGACATCAAGCGATCGGTAGTCGATGTCCAGTTTGATCATATAACACATTAGGCTGCCGATCACTTTCAGCAAGCTTGCAAAATTGAACCCATTTTCAATATAGAACGTAACCATTGTGTCGACCGCGAGCAATCCATTAGTCGTGTTTTCCACGTGGGGTCCAAATGCGGTTTGCGCGTTATCGAAATCCATAATTTCGCCGAGCATTACGTAGCTGGCGATGATGATTGATGGATCGATAATCGCTGCTTTTAAGGCTGATACGTTTCCGCCTTTCAAAATGGCTGGCTGATTGCTTGCGTTGAACGCTTGGAAGATCTGATCGAAACTTCCGTTGATGCCGTATGGGAGACGGTGCATCGGTCGATCTCGGCGCAGACGGTTGCGTTCTTGAAACCGACGAGCCTGCGTGTCGTAGGTCATCGTGATTTCAATGGCAGTCGGCTGCAAAAGGTACTGAGTGACAAGGTTAACCGTGTCGTTTACGGTGAGACCAATGCAGACAAGGATGAACGCAACCCAAGCCCACCCTTCGAAGGCAATACGTCGTTTGGCGATGAAGCCAAAACCATGGATCAGCGTTTGGTCACAGTAGGTCATAAACGACTCCATTTTACTGCGTAACATAGGCCAACACAAATGTAGCTCTTTGCAAAACTTGTTAAATATTTTGCTTTATCACCCTGTGTGACGAAGTCGATGCTGATGATCAATTAGCTTGCTAAATTGTTCAGATAAACATCGAGGACATGATTAATGACGGCTGTTGGCCTTCGTACGAGTATATGACTGCATGCACTATGGGAGAGGTTACCTAAGAAGCCTCTCGGCAACGAAAAAATCGATATTGTTTCGAGAATTAGCTGCAAAAGTGAATTTCGTAGATGCAGTAAGTATCGCTTTGCGTTAGTAGGGTAGAAGAATACAACTTGGCCACTTTTTCGTAAAAACTCGGCTAGCGCCGACACGAGTAGGAATCGAGCCGAGTAGTGGGGAAAGGAAATGTAGTCCATAGTCGTGGGAAGAGAACAAGCCATCATGCGTCCCAATCGGCCCACGCGTTCAGGCAGAGCAACGATTTTTCGTCAACCGAGTCGATCCGTCCGATTTTCGAAAGTGGATACAACTTGGCCACATTGCGTCGGGCCGGATTTCTCCGCCGAAAGGAGCGCCGACGGAGCTCCCGTCAACGGGGATGGTCAAATCGGGTCTGGCGAACACGGCGGTGCCGGCGGTTCGTTAAGTTTCCCTCGTTATCGCCAGTGATCACTCGATGACCGAAGGCCGCCGCAAAAAATGATCCTTTCGCTCCTGACTTTTCTCGTGCACAAAGTCATTCGAGCGCGTTAATTTTGTATTCACTACATCTTTCCTCGATCAGGAATGCACCGAACTATTTTTTCGTGCATTATTGGTCCATTATTGGTGACACACTTTGGGTCAATGCCCAACGATGGCGCAGAGGCTTCCACGCCTCTATGGATTGACTGATAAGGGGAAACTCTTACTCCAAAAACCGATTTTCAAAAATTTCATCGGATCGTTCAGCCACTCAAATAGACAAATAGCCCTTGAAAAACTGTGCATTTCTCATTTGCATCACACCCCCATCGCACGTCACCCGTTGGAGATTTAAAACTTTTTGTGGCGGAAAGCTAACGTTGACCAATATTCGGAAAATTCCTCCACGCGAACGTGTGCGCGTCCGTCGCTTGCAGTTGGCTCGCTTTACTTCGCTACTCGAGGGCTACACGTGGATATTTTTTTTATTTTTATCCGTAGTCTCAGCACGAGATATCGGTCGCGAAATCAAGGTGGCCAAGTTGTATCCCTGGCCAAGTTGTATCCTTTTACCCTACTCAGACCATCTGCAATACAAAGGAAAGACTGGCAATAGTGGTATACAAAATATTTACTTTTGGTTCTATGTAACTTAAAGGATTTGATCATAAATATTGCAGATTTACGAACAAACTGTTAACCGAAATTAATTGACCGTAACCAAGATTAACAGAGATTTTGAAAAAACCAGCTAATTAACCGTAGCCAAACACCTCGTCGCAAAGCCCTTACTGCATTTGATACTTGCTCAGAATAGCTTTTTTGAAGGAACGACAAGCGGGCACTTTGTTGACCGGCGGTCTGCCGTCGGTCGACCAAATGCCCGCTTTTGGTTCCTTCAAAGAAGCTATTCTGAGCAAGTATCGAATGCAGTAAGAGCTCTTCGGCGAGGTGTTCTTTACAAGCATAGACGATATTGGCTTGTCTAGAATTGGGGCACACAAAAATTCAAGATTATTAAAAATTGTAATGGTTTTTTCAGACTGTCAAAATTTGTCCTTCGTGTTTTTTGTAATTTTAGAAGATTTCTCTTGGTGAGCTCATTAGAAATGCATATAGCAACGCCAAGTTTGCTGAATATGTAATTTTTTTATTGCTTAAAGAAAAGCCGCCTTGTGGTGCGCTCTCTCTTTTTCTCTTTTATCTGTCAAAGAGCGAGTCAGCAACGTGTTTTTTTTCGAGAAAATGGCTGCGTGTAGCTTGCATGGTGGGTGGACGGCGGACAGCTTGCTGCGCTGGGTTGGGTTGGCTCCGTTCGTGGACTGCACGTTACCTAGTGGGCTTGCTTTGCTTGCCCGCCTGGGCTGCGTCAGACTAATTTGTGATGTCCTACACAAAGCGCAATCAGAGATGACGACAAGCCCAAATATTCGGGCCCGGTCCGCAGCGTCTTTGTGATCGGCCCAGCTCACGAAATTTTCTCTGATCTTTGGCCCGGTCCGCAAACAATTTTGAGGGCTTTGACCCGGCTCGGCCCACGAAGTCACATGTCTCCACACCGAGCGTAGCTAGAGAATTTTTTCTGCTAGTGAAAAAGAAATATAAACAAGCAAATGGGGCCTAAAAGGTGCGAAAAATCACTAGTTTCTTTTGCTGTCAGAAGTACAAACCAAGGATTTGGCTTTCTGGTAGAATAATTTTTGCATGCCTTAAGAAGTGAGAAATACATGCTTAAACCTTTAGTTCAATAACCCATCTCAACTTTCGAATATTCTTTATACTTTTGAAATATTCATTATATGCAATAAACGTTATTGCACAGTGCGATTACGTCGCAATTACTGGCTTTTGCCAGAAAGTCATCTGCGGAGACCGCTGATCTGCCTTGTAAAAATTTCTACTATGAATGGCGTATCTATGTTTCTGCGCGGGCTCTCGCGTTTGTTGTTGTACCCAACAGGCTGGATGCATTTCCGGCTTTATTGGTTTAGTTTTTTTTAAACTTTTATTTGTCTTTTATTAGGGCAAAGCTAATAGCTAATAGCTGAGCACAGACCAGAGCACCCGTGCCGACGGTGTTGCGCGTGTTATCCGCGTTGCCTGTGCCACCTGGGCTGCCTGAGCTGTCCGTGCTGCCTCTGCTACCGCTGCAAGCCGAGTCGACTTGTGAGACATAAAATTTTTTATGGTAGTTGACACTTTCAAAGCAAACAATGCACAAATAACGGTTCACAGTTACGGTAGGTTGAAACAAAAGTTCCACTTTCTTTGACTGCTAATTGCGGTCGTGTATTTAGATCGCACGTATGACTGGACAACCAACTCCGGCTAAACTGAAGAACTCAAAAGAAGCCCAGTACCTCATCACCTCGGCAAGTTTATTATAGTTCTGGAAATTATCTGTGGGGCTGCGAAACGTCCTCGCGCAATCCGAAAGAATCCTAAATGCAACAAGAATAGGGCAGTAAAAACAACAAGAATACATATCAGCTCGAAATTCAAAAGTGTAGTTGTTTTTGTCCCAAAAATTTTTCGTTTGTCCTGTCTTTGGACTCATAGCAAAAATTTGTTTTGTCTTCGAAGACCGAGACAAACTTTTTCTTGCTTTGTCTTGTACTGGGGCCAAAACTACCCTTTTGCCAGGTGTGAACAAGTCAAATTTTTACACTACAGACTGAGTGCGCCGAGTGGAGCAACGCGAAATTTTCGTTTTTACTTTAAAAAAACTATTTCAAATGAAATTCAAGCGTTAAAAAACTCATTTTGCAACATAGTCTTCCCACAAAAATTTCGTTTTTTTTGCATACGTCTGGGGGTCCGGATTCTCGAACCCACGCCGTAGCGGAGTTCATTTTGCTGAATAATGACGCTAAACATATAATTCTCAGATTTCTGTAATGAATGAATTTATAACTGAACATGTGGGCTCTGTTGAATTTTACAAGTCGAATTTTGAGGCGATTTTTTTACGGATAGCTCGGCTCGCTAATCGCGTTGCTTGGCTTAAAAATTAATGTTTGAAAAAGAGGTTGTATTCGAATTGTTCCAGCTTGTGACGGCCTATATATCACACTCGATTATGTTGCTAGTTTATGCGAATGAAACCTAACGCAAAACGCGCTTTTGAGTAGCATTTTTTTATTCTATCTCCATGCAGTCAAAATTTTTAAACATTTCACGCAAAATAAACGCAAATTTCGGTCAGTTTTATAGTCCAGTCGAGGTCCAGTGACGCAAAACCGGCTTTCAAAATCAAATTTGATGTCTGTCATCTCAATTTAGCACCAGAAACAAATGCAAAAAAGCATCTGTGGAGAGGAGGATTCGTACCCGTGATCTTTGGGTTGACGTTAGCTCCATCAATCGTCGATGGCAATTTTGGGAAGAATAGTATCTAGATAATGCGCACACAAAATTTCAACAAAATTCGTTCAGGCAATCAAAAGTTACATAGCCAAAACACATTTGCGACATTTTAGCATATATGATTTGTGATAAGTGGGTAGACTTCCAGGGAAACTAATGTGCAGTAGCACTTCAAGGAGTCCTAGGCTATCTAAAAAGAATTAGCTCGTTAACCCTCTTCGTTCCCGAGTTGTGCGATGTATAGACAGACGCACAGGCAGACACGATCTATCGCATAAGGCACACTGACATGCGTCAGTGGGCCTAAAAAGCTGCTTGCTGGCAATAATTTTGCATGTCTTTCTCTTTTCTCTGAAAATCCGGAAAATTTTTGTCTTGTCTTTGTCTTGTCTTACGAGATCGGAACAAACTTGTGTTTTGTCCCAGTCTTGTCTTTTGATCACGGGACAAAGGGAGTTTGGTTTGTCTTTCTCTCTTTGCCTTCTTAACAAAAATCACTACTTCAATGTGGAAATGCCACGAAAAAGTCTGAGATTTTTTTCGGCAAATATATTTAGTGTAAAAATAGTAATCGTTGTTTTAGTGAGAGCAAAAATCTTTACCATTTTCTCCCCAATCGGCACCGAACGAGTTTGCAAGCGTCCAGTAGGGGAGCGAATACACTTTCTTTTCATTCTCGACTGTTGTCTTTGCCGTTCTCAGGACCTCTCCTTCGAGGTGCTCAAATCTCTCTTCTCCCCAGCCAATGAGTTTCACCAAGTGACCGTATAGCATGTCGCCGTGGTATGGAGTTTTGTGATAAACGCCTAAATTTAAAAAAATTAATGGTTCAAGTTGTTGAATTTGACGGAACATATCTCATCATTTCACCATGACTATAATGCTGGAATTCTGCGTGAACAAAAAACGCAAGTACTAACGGTCCGTTCCGAAGGAGTTTCACTTTGATCATTTTCTCGACCTTATCGAAGCGATATGAAATGGTCGTGAAATCTGAAATCGTCATCAACGACGAACGTGCACTGTGCACACGTCTAGTGACCCGACGACTAGACGGCTTTGGTAGGCTTCTATACTTTCTTCGAGCGTAGCATTTAGCACGCTGAAATGTCCGATCTCATGCGGTAATCCACCTGAAAATGCTTACTGCCGATTTCGAGACTTGATCACTCTTCACCTGGGTAGTGGCCGAATGTAATACTCGTAGACAGCTAGTCGGGGTGGGAGAGGGGGCAGAATATCTTTGAATTAGTACAGCCCAAATTACCATAGTATTTATCTTCATTGTACGTGCGACTGAAACCTGCACGACATTTTTCGGTGCAGGTTACCTTTCGTTGGCCATCTAGAAGCTGACAATCGCTGTACAAAATTGCAGCAATAAAGCGTCGTTATGAATACAGATAAAACTTTTTAGCTTAACAATGCATTAAGCCAGCAAAACGCATTTGTGAAATAGGTGGCAGTTTTGTCTTCGGTAAAAACAATCAGATATTTCTGAACAAAAATTCGCAGTCTAAAAATTTTAATCGAATTTAACTTGGGAAAATCGGTCAGTCGCTGATTGTTGTTATTAGCAAATGTGACTTTTTATATAAACATGCTAAATCTTGTTCGCTATCCTCAAACGTTGTTTGTATATATTTATTACTACTAGCGAGTATCTCTACTAGCTTACAAGGTGCTGTTTCTAGCAACGAACACGGCGATCCACAATCGGACGTGAACATGTAGGGTTTGCAGCCTTCATTCGATGAAAGCGCTCCACCGCTGACGATACCTCGTTTATGCCACGTGCTCGCAGCATCGAGAACAGTTCCGCCAAGGCAACTGAAGGTAATAGGATGCCAAGGAGTTCTCTAATCTTTCCGCAGCGTTTAGTTCTCAACAACATGCCCATTGGCTGACTCGGAGCACTCGAGAAGATCCTGAGCGGATAGCTGGACTTGAGTGCTGCCGTTGGAATGAATGCAAATCCTGTCCGACGCTGCGGCGCTAAAAGCAACCGCCTGAAAAAAATACATAAACAAATAGCGCACGACTTTATGCTGAACTCGAACTAGCTGTTTATTTTGCGTTACCCAACACGATCCACATTTTCCTTGGTTGAGAATGGTGTGAACGCTCTTGCACAGAGGCCATCTTTCACGCGCGTCAAAATGAGTGGGTGCGTTGTCGTTCAGTAAAGAAGTAGTGTAATCCAACGTTTGCTGCCTCAAAAGTTTTAGGTGTTGGACACAAGAAAATTTTTGTACCGTTTTCTCTGCGCTGTCAACCAAAACTCGAGATCGTTCGCGGGATGATTGTTTGATGAAATCGTTTCGTAGACTTGGGCTTAAACGTGCCTAAGAATCAAGACAGGAAATACGTCACAACATTGACAGCGAGCAGATCAACAGTTCATACTGTCATAAATGAAAGCATGTCCACTAAAAGTCTATGAGCGTGTTCTAGAACGTTTTGGAACATTCTTCTTGAAAGCTGTTATTTTCCATTTAAGACAACTAACTAGTCAGATTTAGTTCAACCCCTCCAGTCGACAAAGTTAGCCGACGACGACGAGCATCACAGTAAAGTACATATATTTCATGGAGAGACAGTTAACGCCTAGTGCTTCAAAACGTTTTGGCGTGTTCCAGTGTATTCCAAGCCAATGTTGAATAACATTTGCTGCGTCTCTGGTCGTTGTAAATTAGAGAGAATTAGAGTACGATACATATACCGTAAACAGAAGATTGAATGCACCAAGCTTAGCCTATAATTTATGTTTTAAAATGTTTTGGAACGTTTTGAAGAGACTGGAGGATATTTTGACATAAATGGAGAAGGCGCTTCGACAAGGTGTCGAACCAAATCTGAGCCCACTTGTAGGTTTTATCGCTTTTAACTTGGAACTCAAGAAACACTTGCCGCACAGCGACAGCCTGCATACCATCGGATAGCCCCGCTTGCTCTACAAAGTTTGCTGCACTGCGCCGACAAAAGTGCGCCATACTAAAATGGTGAGTCGGCAAAAAGTGGTCCCAGATTTCTTTTTCACTTTTTTGGCGGATATCTGGATCTCGCGCTAGAGTGCAGCTTCGGCAGTTCGAGAGTGCAAAAAGATGCAGCAATTGATGGGAGAATTTGAACTCGTTGTTAAAAGTTGAGTTTTTTAACCTTTAATATCTCAAAATTGAGATGCCAATTATTGAGACTAAAAAAATAGTACCTCTATTTTGAGGTAATAAAAGTGGGAAAACTTAACCGTTGACGACGGGTTCGAATTGTCCATCAAATTCTGCACCTTTTTGCTCTCCCGAACTTTGTTGAAGCTGCACACTAGCGCGAGATTCAGATATGCGCCGAAAAGTGACAAATCTGGGACCACTTTTACCTACCCGCCATTCTAGCCTGGCGCAGTTTTGTACGACAGCATGACCTTACTTTGTCGGTGCTATCTGATGGTATGCAGTCAGTTTGTCGCTGTGCATCAAGTGTTTCTTGAGTTCGAAACTAAAACGATAAAAACTCACAAGTGGTCTCAGATTTGGCACGACACCCTGTGTGATTATGATTAATGGCGCTAGTGAAAAGGCACTGAAGGCTGCGGGCAAATTGGAACACGGACGAAGATTTCAGGAAGAAAAATGATGGACAGAAAGACCTGAATATAGGCGTCGGTAAGAGCGCGGGAAAAGACTTCAGAGCATCAACGCGCGTTTTTCTTTCAAAGCTGCTCAAAATTACAAATGTCTCAATTAGTGTTTTTTTCCTCTAAAACTCACCTTCCATGCGTATTCATGTGAATTTATATGCTCGACGCGCTGCGCCTCTTCGGCGTCGGCTTTCGCGAGATTGTAGCTTCGCCACGATGTGCCTTTTTCGCAATTTGACGATGCCACATTTTGTGAAGACCCATCGCGAAAATAGAATATTATCAAAACAATTGCAACCAAAAGTAAAACAGCAAATAACGCTTGCGCAATTGCAACTAACACAAGTATCTTCTTTTGAGGCATTGTATAAACACAGTGAGCTGCGATATTACGTAAACGTTGTTACAAACTTTTCAGAAAAAGCGACGCCAGCAGAGGCAAACGAAAAATCAGCATAGCGCAAACAGACGGAGAAAAGATAAATGGTTTGCTGTTCGAGTAACAAGTGTTGGTGTGCCTAATGTTTTCTACACAAGATAAAATTGATAAAGTTGCTTGTGAACATTTGAAGCTCAACTTTTGTTGCAGCACGATAAACAAATTAGCTTCTGGTTTTAGTTGGTTAAGTGACGCGCACATTTTGCATGCGCGCAATATTTTCGCATCATTAGAGAGGCTTTGATTTCTGTCATGTAGCCGCATATGGAAAACACCGTCATTGCATGCCCCGTTACCGTTATCAAACTAAAATATCACAAATTTCCGAGTTTTTATGTTATCTCGACCCCTTCGAAGTCGTGCTGCCACCGTGTTCACAACAAGTGGCACAAAAAGATGACTATATTTTAGATAATAGCGACACCGCAGAAAGTGTCTGGGTAAAAAAATTAAAAATATGCAGATTGGGCTGTTGCAACAATTACTGAGCAGAAGTTAATGCGGTCGACGCGTACGTTTCCGGAACTGTACGAGGGTGACGCTTGTTGATACCCCTTAGCGTCAGCGCTTTGAAGCTACGCTTTCAGCGCTTCAAATGCATCAGCTGAAACAACAACAACAGAACAATTTTGTCCGAGCTCACAATACGCCACCTTCGGCTGCTGCTTTATACTCGCAAAACTAACGATTGTTTGAAACATAAAGATCGGTATGTGAATTAGCCACGCATGACTGATTTCAAGTTAGAAGCCAAGGGAAACGCCAAAGTCACCGAGAAAAGTCTCAAAATCCGTCGCGAGACGTTCTTCGATGAGCGTGTGAGTCACTCTGTTAATCCGAGCGATAACTTTAGTTTTACCTAACCGATTTTTAAATTTCAAAACTAAAGTGAGTTTAAGTAATTTGTGTATAGTCTTTTTGCTACTCTCGACACTTTGCGATGCTCCTAGCGGTCTGTGCACTAGGGAAGAGGACAATCGGACTTCGAAAATTTTCATCCGAAAAACAAACGCAAATACGCAAAACGGTGGCTACAAAAGAATGCGTGTCTTGATTGATATAAAAAGCCAATAATCTGAGACATCGTTGACAGCGATGCTAAAAAATGCATTTTTTTTCGGCTTTGCCGATTTACTTATTCAGCAAAGTTTGGAAACTTCTTGTTTTCGGGGAAGCCAAAAGTGAAATTTTCCTAAATCTAAACGCTTCGTGCCACACAAAACACTAGCTAGTTCTTTCTACATTTTTCCATATTTTTTGTATTAAACGTTTTTTTGGAATAGGACAAAGTGATGTCGTTTGGCGAACCCTTTTGCGGAATCCATAGACACGCACCAGAGTTGCAACGAATTTCTTCGAACTATTCGAAAAAAATCGAAAAAACTTGAATTCACGAATTTATTCTTCAAAAATTCGAAAAACTTTTGAATTGTTTTTTTTTTTCGAATGAGATTTGATTCAAAAAATTTCATTTTTTAAGAATTTGAAATGAAATTTCAAAAGATTCGTTTTTTCGAGTTTTTCCGTGAATTTTTGTAATTCATTTACTCACGTAAGCATTTACTTTTTCACAAGAAAGCGCCAACTGTTGTCTTTCTTTGTGATCTAATAAACTAATAGCACGCGGAGCCACATGGGCAAAGTGCCACAAACACAAATGTGTGTGAGAAACTGAAAGTTTAGACAAAAGTGGAAAATTCTATCAAATTCGAAAAATTCCAGTTCTGAATCGATTTTTTTCGGGAAATTCGATTCCAATTCGAATTTCGCGGAAAATTTCAATTCGTAGATTTTAGAATCTGGGCTTTAAACTAGTTGCAACCACAACAGGCGCCACACGGCGATTGAGAAAATGGCATTGGTGTGAGCAGAGTACGCGATAAGTTGTTCCTCAGGACTTTGTTTGCTCTCGTTTGTGCGACATCATGCAGTCTCCTTGTAGAACAGAGTCGTTTCTATCAGCTGATATGCGGTTTGATGCTGTGTCAAGTACTTCTAGAGTTCAAAGCTAAAAACAATAAAAAATCACAGAGATCCCAGATTTGGCGCGGCACCATATCTTAATAGTTTCGATTGGCTCAAAGACGATCAGGAAAAAAATACCAGAAAATCTTTAGCAGCTTTTTACAAGGAAATACATTATCCGTTAATCCTCGCGTCATTCAGTGGCATCCAGTGTTCTGCAGTAACAAGGTCAGCTCAACTGCGTCAGTGGACCAGCTTAAGAATTGGTAAATCGGACTACTTTATCGCGGATAATTCTTTGTCTTAAATAGTAGGTATATGTCGATAGCATTACTCTCATGACCTCGCAACTCGGTAATACTCAGACAAAGCTTGCAAGTTTAGCGCACTACGTAAAACAGCATTGTCGATAGAAGCATCAGCAACAGGACGTTCGCCACCGTCGTTGGTGCTGCGCCACAGCCGCCGCCTCCATTGCATTCGCATGCGGTGGTCTTGCAGCTACCCATAGAGCATGCACATCCAACGTTGAATCCGCCACCTTTGCAGTAACATTTCTCTTCTCGAAGTTTGTCCATGCAGCGTTTCGTGCAACTCGCCTGGTCGTCTGCGCTAATGATCACTGCAAATGCAGCGAAAAAAAGTAATAAACATGTCATGCTGTTTATCTGCTAGCGGCTGCCTGAAACAGATAAGGGAGCCTGTGTATTGTATATTCTTAAACACGTGAACACTTTGGAACACCCTGCAGTTGCGTGCACGAACACAATTCTTGTTAAATGTAACAATCTCCAGAATGCGCGCTCTAGAGTGCCATATTTCGTGGAACAGGCGGACATGTTTGCTAAAGTTGTGGACATGTAGAGGCGCTGGAGTCGGTCCGACGCTTGAACGTGACGTTGTTTTGCAAGCGAAATAGAACTTTTTAGCGTTTTACATTCCCAGCTAAGCGCGCGTGAATGTAAACAGTCCCATACTAGTTGGACAACTCCATTCGCGCGAGTATCAATGCAGACGGTTTAGTTCGTCTAGTGAACTTTGAGTATTCAAAGCTGTTTACTGTTAGTATTATGCTGTTTTTGAGTCTAAAAATTGACTGCCCAGATCCGTGCTTGTGAGCATTATGAGCACAACTTGTGGTGAAATTAAATGCGGCGATCCGTCGAGCTTTGTTAGAGATAGGACGTCGTTGTATAGCTTAGTACTTGTTCATAGCTTTGGTCTCAACGCGAGAGTTTTGCTTGTGTCCGTGTATTCTTTCTTCATCATACATAAGCAAACGGATTAGAATGAGGCGTCCTTGCCAGAAAGCAGTATGACTGAGGTAACGTTTTTTGGCCCCCAAGTCTAAGCATCTCTGCCATCTGCGTCTTGCCTTGATTCTGATGTCTCAATAAAATGTGTGTTGAGCCATTCAGTCAGAATTCTATTCAAATCTTGATCTGTAACGGTAATCTGGAAGGAAAACCGAGTTCACTGCGAGCCTGTCTCGTCGGTTAGTTACCCTTTCTGAGCCACTGACGCACGTCAGTGTATCTTATGCGGTGAGACCTATCTATCTGCCTGCGCGTCCTTCCGTCGTGTCCACCATAAATTTCAAAAGAAGCAAGCTAGTACGCTAAAAAATTTTTATTGAGACACTTTAGGACAAATGTACCTTGAAGTTTAAAGATGAGGAGCCTAATACTTCCCGTATATGCCGCTCCATAATATACAAAGGCACTCGTTCTCTTGTAAAAAAAAAACAACAAAAAAACGTTTTTTTGTTTGTTTGGGGGATTCACTCCCTTCTCAAATCCTCCATACTATTGGCAAAATGTCGCATAGAAGGGGGATAGACAAGGAATAAAGAAGAGCTTTATGAGGGATAAAAAAGGGATTGATGAGGAGTAGAAATTTTATCTCTAGTTTTAATAAAAACGTTAAACAACAGGCGTTTTGTGCCGCATGTAAACAAAGTGGGTTAAGCTATGTGTACGTGTCCTTCTGGTGGCGCTGTCACGCACATGAAGCTTATCATAGCAAGGTCTGACGTCATATGTTCATGTTTGTTATGAAAAAAATTTCGCCGCCGATGCTAAACGAGAAATCCGCAGCAACGCAATCGAGAATTCCAAGTATAGTGCCCTGTGTCTAGTCTGAGTGACGTAAACTTTCACGACTAAAAAAGCAATGGCCAGAGATTTGTCTTAGCTGAAGCAGCCAAATTTTCGGTAACGGGATTTTTTACCACTTTTTCGTCGCGACCATGGGTAACCGGCTTGCCAGCCACCATCTGGGCCCGCCGTTTCTTGGCGCACGTGCGTATTATGAGAATGCGCTATTGAGATACATACTGAGATGAACGGCTGTGAAACCTGTGATTTCTATTATACAGTAAACTTGTGATTTCTATTATACAGTAAACTTGTGATTTCTATTATACAGTAAACTTGTGATTTCTTTTATTTGCAATGCTGTGATAATGCTATTCACGGAAATTTTAGGCGTTCGAACTGGTTCCCCCCTGTTTACTTTTATTTTAAAAAATTTCTCTACTACAAAAATCGGTTGTTTTGGGAGATCCATTGGATTTTGAGTTCGAGTGTATTTTGTTGAGATCAAGTACGACGATAGAGGTTTAGATCATGTTCATGCAGTTGAATTTTCTTTTGTCGGCGACTAGGTAGACAAAATGCAACAGCTAGAAAAATCAAGAGATTATCGTTAGTGAAAAGCGTCGACGCTGCTGAGATAGTTGTTATTTGTGACCAGCTGGACGGCGCATTTCAACAACATCCACCGCTTATGCACTCGCAATCAATGAGCGTGCAGTTGTTCGCGGCCTCATACTTGCACCGAACGCCGAACACACCGTTGTCGAAACTGCAGCAATCGTCAATGAGTGTTTGAACGCAAAGTTGGACACATATTGTCCAGTTCTCTGCGCATGCAGTGGAGACGGCTGCAAAAAAACAATAGAGACGCGATAGAGTGCCTTGTTTGAGTTCTCCGAAAATGTTACTTGAAATAAACAGACTTGAAATTTTAGCTAGTGTGCTCTCGGTGTAGATATGGGTGTGTCGACACGGTCCCACAAAGTAAGGCAACTGCAGTATTTCACAAACTTTGCGTACTTCATTCACATGCGAAACTGATAATAGCGAGTGACGTAACAATGACGATGACGGTTGCAAACGTCTAGCGATGTCAGTGCGTCAGGTATGCAAGCAGACGTTCATGGTGAAAATTATGCAAAACGCTGTTTAGTGTGTGGTAACAGATTTGACGGAAAAGCCAAATTTGAAGAAAAAAAATCAGATCGCTGACGTTAGAAGAAAATAGCTTCTAAAGTCTCAAAGTTGTCTGTGAAGACGAGAGAGTTCATGTACCGACGGCTCCGTTATCGAAGCTGAACATTTTTTAAGGTTCAGATTTCCCGCGAAATTCCGCGTCGGACGGTTCCAAATTGGAATCCTTTGACTTTATAATAAATTTATTTCAGATATACTTCTCTGCCGAGGGCGAGTTGCTCGAATTCAAAAGTTATCGGGAAAAGGTTAAAAATTTATTGACGTCCCTGCTATGATGTTATGTGTAAGAAATATCATATGGTCTTGTTGTTGGAATTGACGTACTGGGTCTTCCATAAAGGGCGTCCTCAAAAAATTTGAATTTTTTGCCCCCACTCTTTACCTATCCGGACGATTTACGTGTTAAAGATAGGCCAATCTTTAACACATGTCCGGACTACTCGGACTCCTCACCCCCCTTTGGAGCTGGACGTTCTTTATGAAGGACCCCTGTGCTAGGAAGGGTGGACATAAAAGCTGAAAAATAAGTGACGTCATATATGTGCGGCCACGTATGAAAAGATTGATGTTTATTTTCCATTCATTTTCTGTGTGGAAATCCAGCATCAGATAATTCCATCGATTGGTCCAAGTTTAGAGCGGGTGTAAAACACGCCTACCTTATTGAACTTCGTCCGAAAGATCGCTTTGAAGTACCGGAAAACCAAATCATTCCGACAGGTCGAGAAACCTAGGCGGGAGTGGTCGTCGTCGCGGACGAAGTGCAACCAGAGATGGTCGCGGGCCGGGCCGCGCTGGACCTCGAAAAAATAATTTCGGGCCGGGCCGAGCCTCGGAAAAATAATCTCGGGCCGGGCCGACCGATCCTAAACCAAGGACTCGTTAAAGAATA
>JAQGBB010000712.1:0-17099 GCA_034691745.1 Prismatolaimus dolichurus
AACTTTGTATGCCAATGCCCCGATGGTCAGATAATTCGCGGCCAGCAATGTGTCTCTCGAACCCAAGGTATTCATTCATTTGACACTTTTTCAAAACACCTTCGTCATCACTCACCCACTCTTGCACCCACAGCACCGCCTGGATCAGCATGCTTAAATCAAGAGCAGTGCACGGGTGGTGCCTACTGTAATGGCGTTCAGTGCGTGTGCCCACAAGGTCAAGCGCCAAACTCGATCGGGATCTGTCAGAACGCACAGATTGGTGGGCATGCTTTCAGCTCATCTTTCGATGCACACTTTCTTCGTCCACCCAGCATTTTTGTAGTTCCACCCGGTTCATCTTGCATCTCCGGGGAGCGCTGCTCCGGAGGGTCGTACTGTGAGCAGGGAACGTGCCGCTGTCCCATTTCCCAAATGCCGGTCAATCAGATTTGCACGAATGCCGCTGGTAAACTCACGTGCATGCCTGCTTGAACTAAGGCGTGCACTCCAGTTAACAATCACTTACACGTTTCTAGCGGTGCCGGGAACGTCGTGTGCTGAAATGCAACAGTGCAGCGGCGGAGCCATTTGCGTGAATAACCTGTGTAGTTGTCGATCCGGTGAAGTTGTGCAGGCTGGTCGCTGCATTACCCCGCCTCTCGGTAACACAAGTGCTAATTCTGTGAGGCAGCTTGGTGGAAGAAAGCTTTACTCGATAGAGTTTTGGATATACAATTTGATTTGGAGCCCAAATGGGACGCAAAAGATTATCCCTTGAGGCAACAGTAGCGAAATTATGCTGTGCCAAAACGAGTTGATTTTCCTGTAGCTTCCAGCTTATCTAACGGTATAAATAATTACTAACATGAATTGTAATAACGTTATTCGCACTATAACTGCCGCATGCGCTTCTGGTTGCAGTCTTTCAAAGCTTTCTTTTGAGTTGCTTTGTTTTGTTGCGCTTTTTCGCAGCTTTGCCCGGCAGTACTTGTGACGAACAGACGCAGTGCACGTTCGGCGCTTCTTGCGTTAACAGCGTTTGCGAGTGCATTAAGGTATGAATTTCAAAGGGGAAATGAAATTTCGATCAAATTTACAAACCAATGAAAATTCAAGGGCTTCAAGCAAAAGGGAAACGAATGCGTAAAGCTGAAGCTCACTAAAGTTGCTCCCGGAAGCTCGTGTCGTGACGGCGAGGAGTGCATTGGCGGGGCCTATTGCCGGGAAACGGACGGAGTTTGTACCTGTCCACGCGGTCTGCTCGCGCGCATGCAAGCTTGCATTGAGCCGCCAAGAGGTTTGCCATTTGATTCTTGTGTTTGTTATGACATTTTGCTTTTATTTTTGTTTTATTGTTGTTATTTATTGCTGTTTTTTATTGTTGTTAAGTTTATGTTTTTTTTTTCATTTAAGTTAGCGCAGGTCATCCATGCGATCAGGGCGAAATGTGCATCGGATCATCCGAATGTAGAGACGGATTCTGTCGATGTCGTGAAGGTTTAGTTTTTAAGATTTTCTTTTCATTATTTACAAACCTTTTATTCCTATTTTAAGGTTTTGTTATTCGTGGAGTTGATTGTATACCGGCGCCACAAGGTAGTTCAGCTTCCATCCGTCTGTACTTGCTATCTTTTATCCACTTTTATCCCAGAAAGCGTCACGCACTTCGCACCTCCTCGTTTCCCATGCATCCCAAACATAACCGTCTGCACTGGTCACTCTAAGTGTGCTAACGAGACCGGTCACTATAAGTGCACCTGCGCACCCCGAAAGGTCGTTCGCGTTGAACAGTGTGTTGATCCGGAGGAAGGTAGCTGGATATTCACTTCGAATGTGTCCTGAGTACGGTAGCGAATTTCGTGCTGCTTCTTTGAGCCCGCCCTGGACAGTCCTGTCGGCGAGGCGAGAGATGCGGCGGAAACTCTCGCTGCATTGAGGGCCGCTGCGCATGTCGAGCTTCTCAGCACATTCTTCGAGGCGTTTGTGTTAATCGGGTTTCAGGTTTGTTTGGTTTCGGTTTCTGTTTTGCTTGCACTGTCTTCCTGCTTGCGCACTCGGCTATCTTTCCTAAGGGCATAAAATTTACATTTATGAATTATATTGCACATTAAGTGAAAAATTTGAGAATGCCCGAACTGACTTGGTTGACTCGAGCTAATTAATGCACACTAATCGACCCATGTGCGAGGGTGAAGATGTGCTAACTGAAAAGCTCAAAGCAAGCTTGTGGAATAATCCTTAATTTCCGTCTGCTCTTTCAGTTACTCCCGGTGAATCCTGTGCGAACGGCGAAATTTGTACTGGCGGAAGCTTTTGCCAGGTACATTGAATCATCGATGTCAGACCTTAAAGTTTAAAATGCTAATACTGGAATCTTTTGTGTGTTAATGTTATCAGGGTTCTCTCTGCCAATGTCCACCAGGAATGATTATTCGCAATCAGCGTTGTGCACGAACACAAAACGGTAGGGATCACTGATAACATTTCAGGAGTTTTGAAACGTGAGACGCTGTCTACGCATTCTAGCCAATCCTGGACAATCGTGTGCCGCAGGCGAAATGTGCCTCGGTGGATCCATTTGCGAAAATGCTATCTGCACTTGTCCAGGTAATTTTAATGTCATTCTAATTTTAATGAACATTTAATTTTAATGAACATTTAATTTTAATATTTAATTTTATTTATATTATTTAATTTTATTTATATTATTTAATTTTATTTATATTATTTAATTTTATTTATATTATTTAATTGTATATTAATTGATTTATGTTTATTAATTAATGTAGATTAATTATTAATTAATTTATATTATTTACTCAAGTTTATTTATTTAATATTTAATTTAATTTTTAATTTTAATATTTCAATTTGACACGATACGTGTAACAAATTTGTACACTTCTCGTACTTGCCGTGGTGTCTACGTATCTTTCTGTACGTCTTCAGCTGGACAAACCATTCGAAACGACGCGTGCGTGAATCGACCATTTGGTAAGCTAATTTTTGCATGATGAAAGCAATGCTTTTTCTTTGGCTTTTTCGTTGCGTTTGTCCTGTCGTTCGTTTGCTTGCATTCTCGCTGTTTTTCGTCCATGTCCAGTGCGCACGAAAACGCACAAGTTCATCTGCTTCTCGGACCAAGATTGCCGACAATTTGGCGCCTCCTGTATTGGAGGTTTGTGCGTTTGCCCCGCGGGCTCGCTTTTGATCCACAACGAGTGTCAACCCGTTGGCAACGTGCCTCAAGGTGTTGTCGTCGTCGATTTTACACTCGCATGCAGCTTTACGTTGCTTACGCTTTTATTAGTTTGCATTACCGTAGTATCATCCAAAATATTACGTCAAAACAGTACCTCTCTCACATTTGTTAGCGAGTTGCAAAATGCGTGAAAGTCAAGGACAAAGGTCGGTTCCAAGTTTTGAAGCGAAATTCGCTAACTAACGGCGCAACCAGAAATTTTTGACAGGAAGGGGCTGGCCCTTACGATTTTCGGTCTGCTCCGCCGGTCGCCTTACCATTTTTTCGCCGGGTCGTTCGCGACAGGGGGACTAGCTCCTTACCTCCCTCCTTACTAGTTGCGCCGTTGATAAAATCACTCCATTTGATTACTTCACAGTTTCCAAGCTGTGAGAGCAAACCATCAAAACAAAATTTGGGTCAGGTTTTTTTTAAATTGCATCTCGCCCTATTATTTTTACCTCAATATTTTGCTAACTCGCAGCGTATAAGCTAACGCTTTTCCGCGCTTATCTCGCCTTAGTTCCGCCATTTTCCTCTTGCGAATTTGGCGAGCAATGCACCGGAGGATCGCTTTGTATCAACGGCGTATGCTTATGCGTAAATAATTCGGTCGTTATCAACCAAGTCTGTCGCGATATAACCGTCGTTCAAGGTAGCAACAGCTGGAGCTAATAGTCTAAAAAATCATCCCAAGACGGGATCGGGAGGATTTCAGTTTCACCCGGAAGTGCATGCGACGAAAGTGTCGGCGTGACGTGCGCGAACGGATCACTCTGCATTGCAAACACGTGCGCCTGCGGTCGCGGAACTATCTACAGTGGTGGCTACTGTATTGAGCCAATTCAGCCACGACAGTCGTCGACGACGCCGGAAGCAAGCACGACTGCGACGACACGTGCTGAACCGCAGACGACGGTCGCACAGACAACACAAACTAATGCGACTACGACAGCAAGCCCGACAAGTGCGACCACATCGAGCACCACTACACAGCAGACACCACTGATTCAGTTTCCGCCGGCTGCGCAGAGAGGTATAAGCTGCTCAGAGCGCATCGGTCAATCGCAATCGGCATTTAAGCTAATCGCTCTTCACCACACATGCTAACCCGGTTCAGCACTGGAAGGATGTGCGGTATATCCCATGCAACAGCCGTACTGTGTTAGCATGCTCTGTTTCTGCACCGGTTCCTCGTCGTACTGGTTCTACAACTCCCCGCCGCCAAGCGGAAGACGCCGTCGACGTTGGGCAAAACCAATGACTTTCTTACTACGCGGTACTTTTCGTGGGTGGCGGTGTCGCTTGCTTGCTGCACATCTTCTATCATAGACTATAATGTCCGTCTTGTGGCACGCTCGTGATTGTCCCGTGTCTCTGTCTAGTTCCACCCCTTTCGCCCTGCAGCTACGCCGACGTGTGCAGCGGCGGCGCTTCGTGTGTGCTCGGAATTTGTGTGTGTCCAGCTTCATTCAGACCAGTTGGTGGAATCTGCATGCCAGGTTCACGCAACGGTAACCCGCTGCTAACTCATCCGTGCATGAGCACATTTTTACCTGTTTGTGCACATGCAAGCTATCTGACGGAGGATAGTTAACATTTTTTTCTTCTTCTAGTTCCACCTGGCTCGCCATGCTCACCCGGTTTTGAAGAGTGCTCTGGAGGTATGTCCACAAGCGGTAGATCTCATGTTACATTCAAGTGCAGGTGAAAACACAGTTAACGCGAGATAGGCGATTCTATGAGTCCAAACAAGGCGAGAGAGTTATATTCCGATTCCAACGCCAATTTCATCGCATGAAGAAGCGTTTTCTAAAACATTTTTGACCGAACTGATGAGTTTTATACAAACATTGCACACTGCTAACTAGTGGAACTCGTAGAACAATATCCAGCTAATAACAAAAGTTCAAATTTTCAGGTTCAAATTGTCTTGGCAATTTATGTGTTTGCCCGCCGGGTACAACCGCTATCAATCAGCAGTGCCAGCGACCGCCAGTTAGTAAGTGTTCGTCTATGATCTGTCATGAGAGACGTAAATTTGAAGCTGTTCGCAAAAAGGTTGGTGGCGTGATAGTCCACTTCACGAGGGGATGAATACCTCGCTTGCAAAGTACTCACCAGGGCATATCTGCTACTCGGGCGACGAGAGTTCGTGCTCGGGCGGTGCTTTCTGTGAAAGCAATGTCTGTACGTGCCCACACGGTACCGTACTCGGCGAAGACATGTGCACCCATAGAGCAGGTCTGAGAATGAGCTTATTCAGTGCTTCTCTTCGTCGCTCTTCCGCTTGCTTTCTTCCATTGGTTGAGAGTTTGAGAGGGTTTTCGTTCTCAAAGTTGCTCGGTTGTGGGCTATTTGGTGTTATGAGTAGTTTGCTAGTTTTGCGGTCGCTGTCGGTTTTGGTGCTTTCGTGGGTCAAGCGTTCAGTGGTAAGCTTGAGCGATGTCAATGATCGTGTGTGATCCGATCAAGTGTTCATTCTGATGCAGGAAAGATCGCAAATCCCGGCGAGGTGTGCGCCGTTGGTGAATTCTGTGGTGGCGGTGCTCTGTGCCAGTCGGGCGTCTGTATTTGCCCACGAGGCAAAGCTCTTCAGGGTACAACCTGCGTTCAGATCTTTGGTACGAAATGGCAGTTTGAAAGTATAAACGGGCAGTAGAAGACGTCATTCTGCGTAGTTGGACCCGGATTCACGTGTGTTGGTGGTGAGAAATGCTGCGGAGGGTCATATTGCCAAAACGGACTGTGCTCGTGTCCACCAAACACAGTGCAGTCGGAAGCAGAATGTCTACAAAGCAGCGAAAGAATTGGTAGTTAACCTCGTTGAAATCGTGGAGAAAAGTTTGGTGATTATCAATACTCTCTCTTTTAGCTAATCCGGGACAAATCTGTGACTGGGGTAAGAGATTTTTCACTCCCGTCTAGACTCTGGCGTCATCCTTTGTACTATATAGGGAATTACGGTTGCCAGCTTGAGCTATAACCCTTTATTTTGAAAAATTCACCTAAATTGCAAACAATCTATAAAATCCCAGCTTCGAAGATGGTTGCTGCTATGTTAGCTGCTAACTTCACTAGGTGTGGCTTGCACCGGGGGATCGTTTTGCGAGCAGAATCGTTGTACATGTCCGCCAAATGCGGTCATTCAAAACAACGTGTGCTTAGTGACAACAGTTTACGGTATGCTAAAGTTACTCAAAGTTGTCCGGCACCTACCATCGTTCACCTTGTTTAAACTTTTAGTGCCACCAGGTGGAAACTGTTCTCCTTCCGGTACGCACACAGTGGACGTTTACATTCACAAGACTGACTATCACAAAGTTATTAACCGATATCCGCTTTCAGGCAGATCGTGTATCGGCGGGTCGTACTGTTTCAACTCGATCTGCACATGCCCACAAGGTGCCACCTCAAATATTTCTCTAATAATAAAATAATAATTTTTGAGTCCTTCAGGTACGACAGTAGAAAATGGCCAGTGCTCGGATTCTGGAAAATACGGTAACACAGTCAAACCTGCATTAGCCGCGACACACACGGTGACGGTCTCTTGGCTTATATTTCAGCCGTTCCAAATGGGCGATGCTCAGCAACGTCCACCGTTTGCACTGGAGGTTCCTTTTGCATCGGCGGCATTTGTACCTGTAGGTTTATTTCTGCTTCTGCACCCACTCATAGCAGTTCATATTCTAAATCCATTTGCATCCTCAGGTCCATTTGGGCAGACTGCGGTCGCGAACGAATGCCGATCTCTTACAGCCACCGGTGAAAGTTTTAATTCATTTCCATTTATTCCTCTCCCATACAGGCGCGATTTTACGTCCTTTAGTTGCACCCGGTTACAGTTGCGACTCATCATCGATTTGCGCTGGTGGATCGTCGTGCTTGAACGGTGTTTGTCAAGTGAGATTACCAAATGGGGTTTTAAACATCTGACACCTAAACTCATACGAATGTTCCAGTGTCCGACGAATCAGGTGCCTCAGGATGGTCAGTGTCGGACGCAAGACAACACGGCAGCCCCTGGTTCACCGTGCACTTCCGTGACAGTTTGTGGTGGAGGGACAACTTGCCGCAGCGGAATATGTTCTTGCCAAGAAGGCCAAGTTCTCTCAAACGGCCAGTGCATTGCATACCTCGGAACAGGTGAAAACAAAAGAGCGACGTCATATGTGCATGTCCCTAAGGTGGCATCTTTTCGATTTAACTGCAGTGCCTCCCGGGTCTCCGTGCACGATGGCCGGTGTTCTCTGCAGCGGTGGGTCAACCTGCCAGAACGGCCTCTGCACGTGCCAACCAAACTTCGTCAATACGAACGGCATTTGCGTACAGAGTGGTGGACAGCCCGTAACTCCAACGACAGGTTTCACTGCGGCTATACCTTTTTTCTCACGCTGATCTCCAACGCGTGTTTTAGCTTCACCTGGCTCACTGTGCGTCCCAGGGATAACCCAGTGCATGGGAAATTCGCAATGTATTGGCGGCAAATGTGGCTGTAGCGCAGGGCAGATGGTTCGCAACGGGCAGTGTGTTCCGGCAATCTTTCAGAGTACGAGCAGAAACTTCGAAGGGGACGATTCGATAGTTTCATGACGACTGTTGATCATTTGATTTTAGTGGCACCCGGCTCCTCATGCAGTGCGTCTTGTGAGACGTCATGCCGGGTAACTTGTGGTGGAGGGTCGTTCTGTGAAAACTCAATCTGCGCTTGTCCACTTGGTAAGTTTTTTATTTGATTTTTGCATTGAATTAATTTATAAATTTATAATTTATAAAATTATACTTAGTAATAGTAATGTAGCTTTAGTTTTTCATTATTCTGCAGTTTTCTTGAATTGTTTAGGCAACGTCGTCCAGAATGATCAGTGTGTACCTCCCGTGTCTGCCCAGCGTGAGTATATAAAATTTGTGACTAAGTTCAAAAGAACAAAATGAAATAGAAACAATATAATATAATATAAATATAATATAACATAAAATTAATATAACGTGAAATTAACATAATATAATATATAATATAAATATAATATGATACAATATAAAATAAAATATAAATATAATATAAAATATAATTAATATAATGTATAACATAAATAATATAATAATATGAATAAAATATAATACAATATCAAATATGATATATAATATAATATATAATTCATCGATAAAATAGTGACTAATTGAAAGTATATCGAGTCCATTGGCGAAGCAACTTACTCTGATAAAAAGCTAACATTTTCTAGTTCCAATCGGGTCTCCGTGCACAAATTTGGTTAGCTGTGGCTTTGGATCTGCTTGTACAAACGGTTTCTGCATTTGCCCAGCAGGTACCAAAAACATTTTTATAAAATTTAAGTTAGTTTAGCTGCACCACTAAAGCCGAGTTTCAGCTTTTTGAGCTATTCACATCGCCTGTTCGCTTTTCCATTTAAGGCTACATTGCTCAAAGTGGCCGCTGTGTGATCTATTCACCTGTTCCATCGACGACCTTGGCGCCACCAACACAGCAAAGTATGTTTCATTTTTGCAACGCAACGCTATTCCCACCGTCGCTGTTTGCTCCAGGGCTTCCAGACGAGCCGTGCAACTCCCTGACGACATGCACCGGTGGATCGTACTGCAACCAGAGTCAGGGCTTCTGCCGGTGCCCGACTAGTCAGATTGTGGTCAGTCAGCGGTGCACGAACCCAACAGGACCAACGGGTAACAAGACGATGTCAGTCCCTGCATTTGTTTTTCCTACAATCAGCCGTCAATTTTAGCACCACCTGGAGCTGCGTGTACCCCCGGTGTTACGCAATGCCTCGGTGGTTCCTTTTGCAATACACTCAGTATTTGTGCTTGCAATGCGGGCTTTATGATCGTCAACGGGCAGTGTGCACCTGCAAGCACCACAGCGCCACCGGGTTCACCTTGTAACTTTGAAGTAGGCGCACCCGTGAACTTCTTCGACTGCCCACTTTTGGACCTCATATCCTTAGATTACCCAATGCGGTGGTGGATCTCGTTGTATCAACGGAATCTGTAGATGCCCTATTTTCACAACTTTAATCAACGGGCAGTGCTCCTTGCAGCCGAACCAGGGTTTGGAGTGCGTCTCTCCGAGAGGGATTGAATGAAGTTGGGAGCTTTTTTGTTTAGCATTTCCTGGCTCTTCGTGCACGTTCCAGACGCAGTGCGTTGGAGGGTCGTATTGCTCGAATGCGGGCACGTGTGTTTGTCCAGCACCGATGGTCATTTTGCAACAGGAGTGCACAAATCCAATGATTATGGGTACACTAATTTTGTATTAATATGCACACACTACTCCAATAACACTATTGTTTACGCCACTTCCAGCGAGTCCTGGTCAGTCGTGCCTTGTTGGAGTCACAGAATGTGCTGGTGCGTCAGACAGTTTTTTCGACATTAGCATTGACCTTGAAATGTGGGCTCTTCCAGGAACTTCCTATTGCCGTGACGGACGGTGTACATGCCCAGCCGGTCAGTTTCTCGGAAACAATAGCGCCTGCTTCACGCAAGTCACAAGTATGACCTGTTCAAATAAATGGCGTCGATCTACCTTCGATAGTCGTTGCACATTTTAGCACCTCCTGGTGGATCGTGTTTTCTGGGCTCGACGCTTTGCGGCGGTGGCTCGTACTGTTCGATGGGAGTTTGTGTTTGTCCACAGTTTCAGATCATCCGCGACATGACTTGTTCGGTAGTTGCAATGCGAGGTAGACTTCCTGTTCGCCGTAGACCTGTGTACACACAGACGTCACCGACCTCAAAAGTTGATTTTTCGACATTCCTTTCCTTTTTGTACGTCATTTTGGGTCATTTGTGCATCAGAGATAGCCATGGACCGAAAATTTTCGGCCCGGCCCGGCCCATGACTTCGGGCGGTCGGACCGACCAATGGGGGCCCGTGGGCCGGGCGAATTTCCAAAAATGCGCTGCGCTACATCGTTCATCTAACAAACCCGTTACAAAAAAGATTGCCAATAGTGTGTCTGATAAATCTGACCGCTAGGCCTCGCCGACCCATGACATTTTTTTGACTCTCTAGGCCCGGCCCAGCCCGGCCCATATGCATATTCTCCTGACTGAATTCCGTCAACTTTTTTGAAACTGCTGAAGATTATGCCGTTTTCTGCAAAAGCGTTATAGTGATTTATTTTATGCTATTTGTTTCTGTCTATTTTATTTTTAGCGCCAGCAGGAGCCTCTTGCAGCAACGGTGTCTCCGTGTGTGAGGGTGGTTCAAGGCATGTCGTGGTAGTCCTGGACCTGGTTCAAAAAACTTCTAAACAGCTGATATCTTTTGTAGTTGTGTTGATAATATTTGCACGTGTGGAGCAGGCCTAGCTGTTGGCCCAGATGGGCGCTGCATTCCAGCCCCAACAGTAGGAGGTCGGCTAACATATGCGTCCTTTTTAACGTTTCAAGAATATTTGAAGCTTTTCAGTAGTTTTACCCGGTTTCCCCTGCGATAACAACGAAGCATGCGGGGGTGGTTCGTACTGTCAGAGTGGTCTCTGTATTTGCGGGTACGGACAGACGTTGGTCAATCGGCGGTGCCAGGCGCAAGATGCGAACACACGTTAGTTCAGAAAGCAAAACGACTTCTAGCTGCAAAAAGACTTCTAGCTCGTTAGCATCGGATTTCAGTTCCACCCGGTTCACTTTGCACCAGTCAGAGCGTGTGTGGCGGTGGGTCTGTGTGCACCTCGGGCTATTGTTCGTGCCAGATTGGTCAGTATCTGTTACAAGGACAGTGCGTGTCCGGCAGTAACGCAGGTTCGATGATAGCTTCTTTCCTCGAATTTTCGG
Source organism: Prismatolaimus dolichurus (assembly GCA_034691745.1). NCBI lineage: Eukaryota > Metazoa > Nematoda > Enoplea > Triplonchida > Prismatolaimidae > Prismatolaimus > Prismatolaimus dolichurus. Next base: position 11,042 of record JAQGBB010000712.1, read on the forward strand.
ATCCTCGGTTCAGGGTAGTTTTATCGGCTTTCCTCTGGTGTTTTGGTCACTTTCGGTTCACGGCCTTCTCGGTTCTCGGTGGTGGCTTCGATCGTTCACGTTTAGTTCCTGACATGTATCAATCTCGATTTAGTTCCACCAGGCTCGTGGTGTTCCTCGAGTGCCAGTGCTCAGTGCACAGGGGGATCGTACTGCTTACACAATGCCTGCATTTGCCCATTTGGGCAAGTGATTCGAAATATGCAGTGCGTTCTGGCACCGGTCGGTGAGTTTCTCGTTTTCGCCCGTGGCCATTTATATGGTCTACTTGCCACGTCGTGCTTAGTTCCACCGGGCTACACCTGCATGAACGGCGAGATTTGCGGCGGGGGAGCGGTTTGCAGCTCAGGACGCTGCGCATGTCCATCGTCAACTACTCAGACTGGGAGTCAAATATGCCAAAGTATTCAGACAAAAAGGCGCCACCAGCGTCGAGCGAACAGTTCAAAAACGGGGTAGGACTGAGCTGTGAAATGGGTCACTTGATTTCTAGGCAACGTGATTGGTCGAGCCGAATCGTGTCCACTGCCAGAGAACCCACGTGCTTGCCAACTGCCCAACTGCTTCTGCAGCCGCAGCGGGCAGGAGATACCTGGTGGTCTGACCGCCACGCAGACACCGCAGATGGTGATTCTCACGTTCGACGATGCGGTGAACTCGAAGACGATCGATATCTACAAGCGCCTCTTCGATGGTCGTTTCCGCAACGCGAACGGCTGTGCGATCAAGGCGACGTTCTTCATATCGCATGAGTGGAACAACTATGATGAGTCGCAGTGGCTTTACTCGCAAGGCCACGAAATCGCTCTCAATTCCATCACGTAAGCAGCAAAAAGCATCGTCAAAGGACATGCAACTATGACGTCGCGGTTGTAGGCCAAATAAGGGCGTAAAGTCAAAAATAATTTTGGGGTCCAAAGGTTACCCTTCGATGTGACGTCATATTTGTAAGTGCCCTAAATAAGACCTCTGAATTGTTGCAATCCGAAAATCCAGACATGTGTGTTCGAGCTCCAAAAACCACACCAAATTGGTAGCCATTTATAGGCACGAAACCCTATCCGATCATCCGTCGAGCCGCTGGAGCGACGAGATGATAGGCATGCGGACAATCCTTGGTCAGCTCAGCGGTGTCGATGGTGCACAAGTTCGCGGTCTACGCGCACCACAGCTGGCGGTCGGGGGCGACACACAATTCGACATGATGCAGCAGCACAACTTCCTCTACGACAACTCGCTGTCGGCGAATCCAGGCAAAGAGGGCATTCCGTTCTGGCCGCAGACGCTCGACTACTCGATCGCGTGGCGCTGCCAGATCGAGCCATGCCCGACACGCAGCTTCCCCGGCGTCTGGGCACTTCCCCTCAACCAGTTCTACGGCTATTACATCCCCGAGATCCAGCAGAACAAGCGCGGAGCGATGGTTCGCGCTGCGATGAACGTCGACGAGACACCGCAGAGCGTTCTCAGCCTTCTCCTCGAGAATTTCCAGCGTGCCTATCGATCGAATCGGGCGCCGTACGTCGTCACGCTCAATGCGGACTTTCTCACCGTGTTGCCAAACGAGGGGTCGGTTCATGCACTCGAGCAGTTTCTCCAACAAGTAGGCACCTCCAACAATGCCTAAGCCCAAGCAAAGCTTGAAATAATCAGTCATCTACATTAGGTTCTGGCAATGCCTGACGTCTGGGTGGTGACCGCACAACAAGCACTGGACTGGGTTCGAACGCCGACGGCGACTGCCCAGTTGCGCTCTTTTCCGCCGTGGCAGTGCCCAACGCAGACGCGGGCGCTTGCGACGCCATGTGCAGTATGTTCTCTGTTTGCTAATACTGCTGGGACATGCACACATGACGTGTGGTATCCGAGAAAATAGCTCAGACCCATATGAGAAAGACATAAAAAACAAACCTTCGATATGCCGTCATATGTGCACGTCCTTATTCAGTTAGGTAAGCGATGTGTCTGATATTGTAGCAGCCGAAGAGGTGCGCCTACGACACACAGCTACCATCCGGTGAGCATTGGTTCAAGACGTGCATGCAGTGCCCGAAGGTCTACCCGTGGCTGAACAATCCAACCGGAAGCGTGCTGGCACGAGACAAACGTGCGGTTAAGACAGAAAAGCACGCCGACCTCACCGAAGACGATGCAAGGAATTGACGATGATCGGAATACGGCTTTAAAAAACTTTACGGATTTGACAACCAGTGTAGCTGTTAGACCTGCAGTTGTGTATATTTACCGTTTAGCACTGCCAGGTTCAGTCAAACTGTGCTTTACTTTGCATTTCATATACGTCAAGTTTTTGAAATAGATTTTAGAAGAATAACATTTGAATTCGAAGCAGTTATGGTACTTTTTTACCTAGTACTCCGTGCGGCTGCTGTTTGTCGGAGTTGGCACTCCAGAAAAGATAAATCGTACGAAAAATTTGTAGAAAGGGGCCATTGATTAATCACGTCACCTGCCTGGGTGGGTGGTCGAGGAATTTTGCACAGGAAGTGACGCTATGTGTAAAAGATAGCTTATGTTTATGCGGTAAGGTTAGTGATAAGGGTTGCTGGGTGGGTCTAAAATTTTTATTTTTTAAGCGACGCCATTGATCAATGACCCCAAAGCCTAAATGGCAGTTTGTAAATCGAACCCAAAAGCATGTCGAAATGAAGCGTGGAATGTAAACGCAAAAGCTAACATTTAATGTTGGAGATTTTCGAAGAACTCGCAAATTCACAGGCAATGTGCACCTTGATATTATTATATGCAGTCACACAACAACACGAGCGTAATTTCTACGTGCACGTTGAAGCAATATTTGTGCTTGGGCATGCCGCATTTTTCTCGTTGACTTTGCAAGGAGACCCAGCTAATCAAATAAGTCAACTGCTGCAGGTAGATGCATTCGATCAGCGCTCGTCGCCGAAAGAGAACTGAGATCATAAGCACTCGTAGGTCGCCGTGTTCTTGCTTCGTCTGAGGATAGACGGCGAAAAGCGCAGTCGACATCGGCTTCAACAGAAGACCGGAGAATACAGTATCATCGTCCAATTTTATTCGTCTAGTCAAGCGAGGTTTTACTTGAATCTTGTGCTAATCCGGAATCTCACATGCTTGCGGTCAAAAGCGAAATTATCCTCGTCATTTTCAGCTGCTACGTGTATCCGTTCTCGTTATCTGATGGCAGTGTAAGCTTAGAATGTGCATTTCTTCACATGAATTCCCCTCGCCCCATGCAATTCGTTTGCACTGTTAGCCTTCTGGAATTCCCGTACGCCGCGCCCTCACGTGTGATCACCTCTCTCGGATGGGTCAGTTCGCGTGGAATCCCGATCTCGAGGGAGAGGCCGAGCCAGCTGCATCGAAACTAAATCGCAGATACAATGCGCAACTGAAGGAGAAGTGCGATCTCGCGGAGCTGAGGAAACGCAATATTATCATTGGCGTCAGCGTTTTCACCGTCATCACCATCATAGCCACTGCCGTCGCCTGTTGCTTATTTTGCCCATGCTGTGTCGCGTAAGTTGACACACGAAGGTCATGGAGATGGATCCTCGCAAGTTGCCGTTTTTTGCAGGCGAAGACGTCGGAAATACGGACTCGCGAGAGTTATTGTTAGCAGTCCAGATGTCTGATGCAACGAGGGACTGAGCTTCAGCGATATTGCTTCTTGAGGTGTTTATTCACCGCTTTCGGCAACATTAGCCGTCCACTCGTCAGCGTGACCGTTTGGTTCTGGACATTTATACTTTCGCGTAGTGATAACTAAATTGAAGTTGTCGAGAGTGGACATCGTTAGCACTCGCAAACGTCTTCACTTTTTGAATATGTAAATTACAAATCCAACACATATATGTGCACATAATTACCGTAAACAATAATGTTAAAAGCTGACCGCTGTTAAACATGAAGACAGATGTACACGCCATACACATAAAGCATGGAACGTGCAAATACACTCAAGTGAGCTATCGTACAAGTTAGCCCCAAATTAACGTGCATTGGCTACTGCGCACTGTACGTAAATTTCTACTAGATCACTCAATATCTACACTTGGCGTATGTACAGATAACCTCTGATCCGTCTTAGTTTTATTGACTCAAAATTCACAAATGAGTGTCGTCGGTTTTCCAGCTGCCACGCTTTCTGCCCACGCCGAGATTGGGCTTTTCGTCGAGCCCATTTTTGCGCAGGATGCTATCGGCATTTTGAGAGCCATACCAGAGCCGACAGTGACCGACGATTTCGCCGTGGGTATCTTGGGAGGCGGCACCGCACTTGCCGTCGGGGTCTTGCCAGAGCGAAGACGTCGCATTGGTTTCTTTGTATTCGCAGCAAATGCAGGATTCGAGAGCATCTCTCGTGGCACTGTCACGGTGCCTTTGCTTTCGTTGACCGGTACAGCTTCGTCATCGCTGCTCGTCAGGCACGCATCTGAACCATCACTCGTCACTACAACCGAGACAGAAAATCTGGAACACCAGCGTTCCGGTGCTCTACCTAAGCAAAACGTCGAGGGTGTTTGCAGCGCGAGTGGGGAATATTTATTTTTATTAGATTATAAAGATATCGATTACAGACGACACAGTAATGATAGGCTCTACCTCAGCTGCTAAGCTTTATCAGTACATGCACAGATCTAAAGACTAAGAAGCGGCGAACAGGGTACCCTTATTATTCTTCTGACATCGCGCAGTACAGTCGTGCACTCAAAAGTGGGACATGCATAAGTGGAACCTCATGTGAAATATCTCCTAAGGGGCTGTCCATTTATGATGTCACGGGCCGTCCATTTATGACGTCATGGATTAGGGAGAGGGAGGGGAATCGGACCAGTATGACGTTATGTGCAAAACATAGGCTATGCTTATATATGACGTGGGGAATGGGGTCAAAAAAGCCGCAAAATAAGTGACGTCATAAATGGACGGCCCCTAAGTGGAACTTTTTTGCGAGTCCCTTCAAGTGTGTGCGAAAAATGTTTGCATAAGTGGAACCTTACGTTGAACATCTCATAAGTGGAACTTTTTTGTCGGTCCCCTAAGAGTTCCAGTTATGAGTGCACGACTGTATAGAAAAAGGTAATACTGATTATACAAAAGTGTCCGCAGCTGTCTGTTTGAGAGAAGGTGTTTTTGAAGAGGGTCAGAATCGCATCACGACTGACTCGCTGTCACTGCCATCGCTCGGTGCCGTCAGTGTTTCGGACGTCCAACTCGTCGGCGTCGTCGGCAACGGTTTCGATCGTTTAGCACGCAAGGAGGCTAAGGATGAAAGGTCGTCATGCAAAGTTCTACAGTAGCTAGTGTGCAAGAGTGGTCGAAATACGTGCATCCAATGGTTTAGTGAGAGCCTGTCAGCGTGCAATTCAGACCTTCTGGTGCCGGCGGGGGCGGCTGCTGATGAACAACCTTCGTCGTCGGCAGCATGAGTGAGCTCTTCGAGAGACCCTTCGTTGGCACCGTCTTCGACGACGGTGGTTTCGACGGCACAGCGGGTGGAACCATAGGAACGGCAACGGGCAATGGCTTCGTGCTTTCTCGCTTTTGCTTCGCTGCTTCAACGACACAACTGCCCGTCAGAGGCCATGTTAATGCTACCGTAATCCATTCCTTACAGCGTGGGCTTGGCAGTTTCGTGACAGCCGACGGCGCTATCGTCGTCTGGACGCCGCTTCGGGACGATTTCGCCGACCCATCTGTGTAGCCGGAGTCGGACGGCGATTCGCTTGTGGATATCTCACTTTGCATGCTCGGACTAGAGGGACGTCCGGCGGACATCTAGAACAAATGACGCTTTTTTTATCACCGAAAGTAATAGGAATTTCTCGGTTTGGGGTGGTTCAAAATTTACGTAAACAAAAAATTTGAACTTTTTGACCCCCTCCTCTCATGTAAACAAATTTGTGTTAGGGTCAAGCTCAAAACCGATTCGTTTTCTACGCTTTTCGAACCGTAGGCCCTACGGTTTTTTCACAGTTTCATCTACGGTTTCGCCTACGGTTCGTCGTTCGCCTACGGT
>JAQGBB010000713.1:0-17096 GCA_034691745.1 Prismatolaimus dolichurus
AGCTGCAAAATGACAACCGGTACCGGTTTTTTTACTTTGATGAGTTTTATTTGCCAAAATCTGTACCGTATTTTAGTAGCTTGGCAAAATGTAAAACGCAAAAGTGAAAAAAAAACTGGTACAGGTATTTAACAGGCTGGCTGGCAAAATTCGAAAATCGGAAAATTTCTAAAATTGCATTTTTATGGTACAGGTTTACCTATACCTCTATAAGTTTCTTCACTTTTGCGTTTTTTTTTTAAATTTTGCCACGTTAAAAGTGTCAGTAAGATTTAAAAGTGTTTCCGTATTGAAGTGTAAATTTATTTAACTAGAGAAGGTTAGTCGTGGATGCGGACGCTGCTATGCTGAAACATACCTAGAAAACATTTATGAACTTCTACAAAGAAATTGGGCTCTAGCTTATCTACGTTTTGAAAAAGTCAATTTTTGTTAAATGCATTTTCTGCGAAAACGTCACTTCTCGGACCATAGGTTTTAGCTGAAAGGCTGCTTTGTTGCCATTTTGCAGAAATATTATGCATTTGAGTGTCCTTCACGCCACAGAGTTTTAGTCTTCCACGCGCTTGTGCTTGAGTACTAAATTTTTCAGTTCGTGGAACTAGCGAAAATTTTTGTTGCCATTTTCTTGGTGTTGCTTTATTACATATCAATGTTTTTTATACCAAGTTTGGTTCCCATGAGTTTTCTAAAAAATTTTAAACTCTGCAACGCGAACTAAACGAGAATAAAACTTCTTGAATGCCTTTTTTGAAAAATTGCAAAGCATGCATCTCACTCACACGGTGTGCTTATAAAGGTTAGCTGATTTCGCAAAAGTGAAATGGGTTGTTTCGCATTCAGCAAACTTGAGAATACGTTTTGTATAAAATTTTACGCTCCATATCGTAGGTATAACTGTAGACAGTTTCGTTAGTATCTGCTTTCATGCCTAATGGTAAAGTGCCGGTACTTTAGTCATTTTTCTGCACTATTACAATGTCAGATTTTTTTCAGAACCTGCACGAGAAGGCGGCAACCCCTTTTCAACTGGAAATATGCACAATTGTTACAGGTTTCGATAGCTGCCTTGCTCGTCCAAATTGGTTTACTTTGGCGCGCTGGACTTCAATTTGCGCGCGTTCAGTTTTGACCCTCTCACGGCTGCAATTTGGACATTTCGATTCGAATTGTCGGAAAAATTCTTCTTTAACGCTAAATTAGAACAGAGCTGACGTTTTCGACCACTGGGAGCAGGAATTAGACGTCAGTTTTTACGAATGCAACCTACCCTCTTGGCTGCTGGCCACCTGGCAGAAGCTACGAGTGACCAGCACGTTTCCCTCCACAACGAGCGATCCAGTAGGCTGGACTTTTTTAGAGCTGAGTGGTTTGTAGTTCTATAAACATATCCGACGTAGATTCAGCGAGAAAGCTCGATTCCGAAACAAAAATTTGTTTGGACTTTTAGGTCTTGACCAAGAGAAGCGGCGTCCGGATCCACGACAGGCCAGGCCTGGACCCCTGTATTATGCCTTGCCCTGCTTAGAGAAATTGACCTTAAACGTGGGGAGTGCGAAAACCAAATCCGTTGAGGCGTTAATGAGTTATGTGCAAAACACTTAATTTTTACATGGAAGTGGGCTTGCTATAGCGGCATTTGAATTTCGATGGTCACCTGATTTTGACATGTCACTGTCACATAGCCAATGAGCGACGTCACGTGAGCAAAGGTGACCAATAAGCGAAGTTTGCCGCGTGTATAAGACATCTGTTAAATCTAGCTACCGCACAGTGCCTCTGTTTGGGGTTAAAACTGTACCGACCGGTTGGTGTTTCCCGAGTGCGTTCTCTCTTTCTCTCCCTTTGCAATGTCCGCTCGGTGAAAAATAAACTTTTTCTCTCTTTCAATGACAAAATGGCATTTTTATTTTGCACACAAGAATTCACAAAGCATATGTTACCAAACAAGAAAGAACGTTTGAGGCTAACGCCGACACGTCTAGAAGCCGAACCAGATCAAGCCCGGCCTATTCCAGTTGTGCTTTTGCGCTTTGCTCGTCTGTTCTGCAGTCAAAACACAAAGCAAATCACTGTTCAATGTATTTTAGCGATTATTATTATTTTATCGATACTAGTGTGTACGGCGCTAGCAGTAGCCCTTTACTTTTGTGACGTCGTTGTCGTCATTTCTTACGAGAAAATCGATAATTTCGTCGACATTTAATGTTTTGACGCGGTTTGAGCTAATTCTTTTTATTCAGCAACAAAACGCAAATAAGCGAGGTCCTCGTATCATATCAGTATGCCATTTGAGTTGACGCGAACTCAACTTGTACAGCTGACGGTGTTGATCTTATGCATTTCTGTGAAGCCTTTGTTGATGCGCTCGAGCAGCGAGATCGAGCGACAATACGCGCTTAACAAGTACGCTACTGTGGCTGTGCATTTCCGTTTGCACGACGTGCCCTTTCGGGATTTAAGAGTAATAAAGTTGCTGAGCGATGTCAAGGAGGCTTTTAACTGGGAACGCGGCGCAAGCGGTGTAAGAACTGTCGACGACGAGTCGCTAAACAACAAGCCATCGCCCGAAGTGTTGCATTTCAAGAGCAAGAACAACGGGCATTTCGGAACGTCCGATGACGGTCGCAGCTCTCGCGCGCCGCACGTGAAGTATCGCGGCAGTCAGATGGTCTTCCACAAGCTGCACAAGCATCGCGGCGTTATCGGTGGTTGGGACGAGCGGCCAACATATAGAAAATTGTCTATTTATTCATTTTTATCGAGCACTTATTCCCTTTTCGCTTTAAGGTGCCCGAGCAGTGGCTGCGCCACATGCATCTTAACGACAAACCCGTAATAAAAGTCGATCGCTTAGCATGCATGTAATTAGCTGTTTAGTAATAAGCTGTCCCCGAACTTTAATTAGCATTGGAGAAAGCTGCCAAACTACGTCGTCCAAGTCGATACGTCCGATCAATTCTTACCTCAGATGAGTACATGGTCGACGAGAACGTGAAAGTGATTACAAATACGAAAGTAGGTAAAGCCATGGTGACATGACGCATTCTCACGCTTGTTTGCTTATCGACGCTCTTGATTGGTCAGCTAACTTTGCTGATTGGGCACGTGACTATGGTGATTAGCGGTTTTTTTCTTGCTTTACAGATTATGCATTCTCTGATCAACCACTAGCCACTAGTTTGAAAACTTTGATATCGCTCAGTATCTGCCTTGTTCGTGGATGAAGCGCGTCTATCATCACGATCAGTAAAGGAGCCTCTGGAGTCACATGTCTTATAGATTCTCCCATCTACTGGAAAGACGATCGATTTATTTGGCAAACAGACGGAGAGCAAACACCAAATCAAAGCGACCTTTCACCCCTACATTGAGAGGCATCATCAGGCCTAAACAACAGCAACAGAGTTAGATGAAAACAAGCAAGCTACACTAATGACAGTAAAATGGACCACACGCCGAAGCGAAAAGCGAATAAAGCATTGGTTACGAAAAAAACGACAGGACTATTGATGGCACACAAAGAAATCTCTTTACGACAATTTTTTTAATCTACCGTTCAATAAACGCACGCACACATGCACGCGAGGCGTAAAGACGGTGGGACAAAGATGCAGAGAATAAAGGAGCGCTGCAAAATGACAGAACCTCCACCACCGCATTGGACTTTGAGTATTACAATGATGCAACTGCGCTCGCAATTTGTACGAAAACTTTTTAAGAAGGCGTGCTGAAAGCAACGCCACGGATTGAACAATCGATTGCCGTATTGCAGACAACTCTGATAGATCACGTGCTGTACGCATGCTTATGCGATGTCTGTTTATAGTCTTATACAACACAGTTGTGTGCCATCTCACGTTTAATGTACGTACTGTACGTACTATACGCTTTGTACACACATCATTATATAATATGCATTCTTCTTTTTGTTGCTCTTGTTTGAACTGAATGTTGTTTGTTTGATTATTTGTTGCATTGAAGGGCCTGGCTGATGGACGTATAAGCCCCGTGCGTACGCTTACAAGATCTTGCAAATAAAGTTTCCTTTTCCTCGTTTGATGGTGCTGCTGCGCATCAAAAACATTTAGTTTTTCAGCTTATCATAGATTAATACGCACGTCAGTTACATATAGAGAAGAAGAGCACTAAAGCGTACATGCAGAGTAACATTTAGTCAGTTACTTATGTTTACGAGCACGTCTAGTAGTACAGCCAGGCAAGCAGACGGGCAAAGTACAGTTTGCACTGGTATGCACCATGAGATAAGCATACATGCGCGTATAAAGCAAAAATGTGTACATATTTATAAATTTTATACATATATGTGGAGCTGTTGCCACTGACTACCTTCGAGTGAGCTAAGTTCTATTCCAAGAGAGCGCGTTTTGTGCTTTTCGACGATGGAGACAGCTGTCGGTAGGTGAGATGCAAGTTCACGTTTGCTTCTTTGCTTGAAGAAGCAGAGGTCTTTGTTCGCGATTGTATCATTTACGCTTTTCCCTGTTTGCATGTGCAGACAAATATGGCTTCGTTGAGCAGCTTCGTTCCGACACTAAACAAGTGCGTCTAGCGACGATAGATTGTTGAACGAACGATTGAAAAAATCTGAATTGTATAGAATGTATAGGGTTACTGCAGCGTTGAACGTGCGTGGGCAATTTGTTCTCACATCTTTGGTTTTTCGGTTTCCACATTTTTTCGAGTGTCGTTTTCGCTAAGCGGATTCGAGACAAACCAAAGTTGAACCTTCTTTTTCGTGGATTAAACGCTACACTAAGGACTGTACGCAACATTTGCAGTATCTTCAATGACTATCATATTTTTTTGGCTAGTTTCGGGACTGCTACGAAGCGTCACTTGAGGCTCTAGAGCACGGATATGGAATCCTCACCGACGAGTCATTCGTGAAAAAGGACGGCTGGAAGATCGAGCAGGAGCACGCCGAGACGCAGACCTACATATACAGTAAATCGCTGCCAAAGCTCGGAAAAGTTTTCGTCGTTGTGGTATGTCAAGAAGCGGTGAAACTGCTGTTGAGTAGCTACGCGAAAGGCAGTGGTCGCTGATAATTAATTAACCAGGTAGCGTATTTATAGAGTGAATTTGACAAAGTGATCGACGCGCTCTTTGACGTCGTTTATGGAAAGTGCGAGGAAACACCAAACTGGAACCCGACCGTCGCCGAATACAAGGCGCGTCATCAACCGTAAACTTTCGGTTTATGTAATACTTATGTAGCTTCTTCCTCAGCTTGCAGTTCTAAATTTTTGCTGCACATTTTCTGTTTTAAGATAATCCTTGATATTGGCAAGAACACCGACTTGGTCTACTCGCGATGCCCCGACGCATTCGGCGGTATGGGAACTTTGCAACTTTAGAGTAACTTGGCAGTAGCTACGCCCTTTCGTTTCTATCATTTCAGGTCTCGTTAAAAGCAGGGAATTTATTGAAGCTCGAACTTGGCGAAAGATCGGAAATCGCTATGTTGTAGCCGGCAAAACTATCGACTGCGAAAGCGCTCCAAAAAGCGTCAAAGGTGTAGTCCGGTGCGTACTGGATAAATTCAAGTATCGATTTCCAGCTTTAGAGCTGACAATTCATATTTTTGTCGTGTTTGCTATTCAGGGGTGAGACTCTGCTCGGAACAATGATGCTAGGTATAGAGGAAAAGACACAGCCCTAAAGAAAGCGTGTGGGCTGAAAGCTGCTTACTAGGTCCGTTACCTGCCCTGATGGGAATTATAGAGCCTGTACCAGGAAAAACGCAATCAACCCGCTTGACATGGTTGAACTGTGCAGACCTCAAGGTGCGTCGGTCACTACGTTCTTTCTGTTTGGGAGCCTGCTCGACGATTCCTATTTTATATTGTAGGGCATGCTACCTCGCTCGCTCGTCGACAGATCAGGTAATGCTAGTAATAGTTGGAATTATATCTTGGCAAGGCGTAGTTGTCCGATCAATGTTACCTATTTCTTCACAGCTAACATGAGCTTTAGGAAACTAATCCCAGGGCTCATTTAAGTTTTGTTAGTATATTTATCCGAGAGCGAATGATCCCGGGTGCTTTTTAAATTAGTACGGAAATGAGCTACTTTACAAATACTTCCGATGCAAAAACGGTTGATTAGTTTTTAGTTAGTCACGTCTTCATGGAGTACACTGTGCATTTGCGAAAAAGGCTTTCTGCAGTCGACAACTCGGCGTAAAATACGGGAGGTTTCAACGACGCCGAACTTGAACAGCAGAACTGACTAAATCCATAGCTTTGTAATAGTTTCTGTCGACGTGCAATAAATCTTCAGTCGTTCGGTCAGCCACGTCTTCACATGGTACCTACTTACGGGCGTATGGATAATAGCAATTAAAAAAGTAAAATAATTTGTCAAATATGATATTCAACAAATAAAACATTCGCAAAATACCTTCGGATTTCAACAAAACATTGAAACAATTGTCTATAGACAAACAAAAAATCTGTGAGATAGTCAATCGAAATCGACGGGTCATAAAGCAATAGTTTTACAGGCATCAGATCCCGAAGAACAAGCGAAGTATTCGTTGAATTTCTACGTACTGATACGTGCATAAGATTTCATAGTTAGTAGACGTTACAAACTCCTGGTGTTTTCTGGGACGCGACGTTTGCGGGAACGGTCAGTAATTCCAGGGTAGTGCGCAGTGAAGTGTGTAGCATACATGCAACTTTTATAGCGACTACCGCGTAAATTTTTAAGTGCACGAGACAGTCGAAATACTAACAAATTACACGATGCCTGCAACGCGAAAAACCACATATCAGCGTTCTCCCACGAGTGAATTTATTTTAGCTCGAGCGCAGTCTGCCGCGTTACCTTGCGTGCAACCGTTCTTTTCTTGTCAGTCGGTCGTTGGTTTTTGACTCTGGCTTTTGCATCGTGTGCTGTGTTGAGCTGTTGTTCCACAATAGTACCAATCTCCTGGAAGTGAGGTTATTTCAGTACTGTTTTCGTTTTCTGGTCTCCCCATGGGTATTTTTTACTATTGTTTGCAGTGCTGGGTAGTTCACTTCGGGTTCGTCATCGGTCACTCAGCTCTCCCATCTTATCTTGTTTCCTCTTCATATAAGTAGCAGCCGTATTTTAATAAATGCGGGCCAGATATTTGACACGCGACCACTTGTTGGCGTGCACGGTGGGAACACTGGAAGAACAGCGTTCTAACATTTTTTTACCTGTCGAAAGCCAGTTATCGAGGAAGCGGTGTTTGTCATTCAAACAAATAACGAGGTGCTTGTGGAGTTTGCGTGAGCGAAAGGTCGGCCATACCTCGCCATGGATAAACCGCTTTCTGCGTTCGCGTTGTTGAAGTGCCAGCTCGCTTGGTGGAAGCGACCGTTCACGCGAACAAGTAAATCGGCAAAGCTGGAAGTGCATCATGCCGTTTGTGCCAAAGAACACTAGCGCAAGCGTTTTGAAGTGAGAGACGAAGCGAAGAAGACCACGATTTGTCTGCAGTATTTCTGTGCCAAACCACGCGTTTCCACGCTTTCTTATGAAAACAAAACGAAAAGTCGGATGCACCGATCCTCCAGGGCCACTGACGCAGTTTCTAAGTGGGCCTGAAACCACTTATGACAAAAACCATCGATGACAACAAATTTTGAAGCATGCAAACTGAAAAGAGCACACTAAAAATGTCAGCCAAATTCTTTAAGGCAGTTAAAAGTTATGCTCAAAACAATTTTAAAACTTTTGTCATCAATGGTGCTGTCATACGTGGTTTTCAAGGGCCGTATAAGCACTTAACCTAGATTTCCCTAAGGTACCCGTGTACAAAATTTTAGCCCGTCAGCCCTCTCATTTCAAAAGTTATGGTGCAGACACATAGACGGACGGAAGGACGGACAGACGCGGCCCACGGCAATAGGGTCACTGACGTGCGCCAGTGGCCCCAACAAAACAAAAAAGAAATGTTTGTACTAGGGGCGTCTCCGAACCCCCATACCATTGGCAAGTTGTCGCGTACCAATGGCAAGTTGGTTCCTACTATTTGCAAGTTGCTCACACTGTCCGCTAATTCGCTGGCTGGGCCGGGCTAAGGCAACGATAAGCGCGGTTGGGGGAGATAGGGGAAGATAAAGGGAGGTACGGGATAGAGGGATATTCTCAGTTTAACCGTATAGCGTAACCGTATCCTTTTTCTTCAGCGCTGCGCGCTCCAGGCAGGATGCAATAAAAAAGGTAGCTCAATCACACATGAGCTGAGTCAATGCTTGAAATAGTAACTCGTTTGTAATCACCTGCGCGTCAGCAAAGGGTGCGAAGCAAGCTTCTGCTAGTTGCTGACGTGACTTCTGCGAACGTGGCAAATTAATTTGATGCTGTTTGGCAGTACTCACGTCTCTTAGTGCTGAAGAACGCGTTAAACACTCACCTAGACAAGCTTGTGCGAAAAGCGTGGAGAGAATAAACACCAGCTAACAGCAACACACCCTTGAAATATGCGTCCGTAAAATCTAGGAATCTTGCGGGCAGATCATCTTCCGTATGATCTCCGGGTACGAAAGTCCAGTGTTCTTTTTGAAAAAAAAACGAAAGGAAAAATGTCCATTTTTGGGATATTTGACGGAAACGGAAACGACAGACTATTTTTCCGGCCAGGCTGGAAGTAAAAAAAAACGGAAAAAAGAAAACGGAAAAAAGCCTTTCAACACCAAAATTTTTTTTCTGATTTTTCCCGCCTGACTAATACAAATTTTGTAGAATTTTTTTGCGATTTTGAAAAAAAAATCGTGATGACTGTTTTTTCGGTAAGAGGTAGCTAGTTCCCTAAGAGTTTGGTACGTTGCAAGTTTCTAGATGACGAAAATCGACGGGAAAAATGTCGCAAAATATCCACGAAATTGGCACGGTTTTTGAGTGGGTAGAAAAAAATTTGAAAAATTTTCTTTCCGATCCCGGTTGGAAACGAAAGAAACTCTGTACACCGTAAACTTTGGATTGTCGAGGGCTCTATCGTTTCACGATCCCGACCAGATAATGGAAGTATGTTGTCGAGCTAGGCTACCCTATTCACAGAGATGACCAAATAGCAGCCGGGCCAGCCGAGCGACTGCTTCTGTACGTCGAGACTAAAAAAGAGCGTTGCAGAAAGCTCGAGCTTCGGAAAAATCGGCACTGTTGCGAAAGGGACCAAAAAGCCGCAAAATTTCTGCCGAAGTCAGCAAAGCGATCACCGATGCGCAACCTCTTCACGCACGGCGTATCGGCATCCGAATGCTGACTGGCGCTAGGCCATGTGTACACGTATATGACGGCACGTTAATAGACCTACATGTTAAAATGGCTTTTCGGTTATGTTCTTTTACTTGTGACTTCACTGCGCGAGACTGATTAATGACCACCTCCTCCTGACGTGAAGCCATGACGAGGCACAAAGCTAGGCGGACATTCCGAGAGAAGGGCTACATTAGCTTCAGCCGTCCATTTGTATTTTGCAGAAGATTCCGTCTTAAACACGAGCCAAGCTTTCGCCTGTAAAATTGCACGTGACCGACCAGCTACCACAGCCGCTTCGCCTGATGACCCGCGCTTTGCGTCCCTCAGCTGCTCTCCGCCACTTTGGAAAAGCACACAAGCAAATACAGATCACCCTCCGAGAGCAGCGGCAGCGAGCAAAGCCTAATGCATCACGTGACCGACCGGACGACCATCGATCCTGCAACGTGCGTCGTTGTTCTTCGTGCTGACGTCGAAGCGACGCGCGAATCAGAATCGAGCAAACTCGACCGCGAATGCTCTTCGAGAATACGGTGTAGAGGATGGGGTTCACAGCCGAACAGAGGTAGGCCATCGCGTGCAACAACAGGTTTCCAGACGGCGATGGATAGTAGCTTGCGCCAAGGAGATCCGAGATGAAGAGGACCTGAAGCGGCGAGTAGCAAACGATGTGCACGAGAATCGAAGTGAGAAACATTTTGATGACCGCTTTGCGCTCGTTCGTACGCCGGCGGGCGTCGGGCGTTTGGCGCCAGCGGCGAGCCGCGCGGATTTCTGGCCGGACGCCTCGGTTCCACACGATCCATGCCATGCGCTGGTAGAGGATCGTCATCAGGATGCAGGGAGCGACGTAAAAGCAGGCGAACTCGACCGCTTTGTAAGCAGGGACGAAAAGCGTTGGAGTGGTGCAATCCGTCATCTCTTCAGCTGCTGATGGCCGAGTGAAGGAGAAAGTGTAGGGAATGGCGAAAATTGCACCGGTGATCCAAACGCAGAGAGCGCAAAGTAGCGATTGGAGTGATTTCGAGCAGGGTAGATGAAAGGGTGAATAACGTGTGATCGCGACGAATCTTAGAATAAAAGTCATTAGCTGTGTATAGTACGAGATAATAGAGTAAACTGCAGTTTTAAATTAAATAAACAAAATAAATACATAAATATGTATATACATATATACATAAATAAATACCAAATAAATACATAAATAGAATAAATAAATAAATACCTTTCAGCACAGCTCGCTAGCTGTGCAAAGATTGAAATGTATAGAGAAGCCACCTCTAGGTAGCTCAGCGCCGGACATAAGTCTGCGGGCAAAAGCCACCCACGATCCATCAATGCTTGAACGATTGATGGAATGTTGATGAGAAGTGTGCAAAAGTCGGCGACGGCAAGATTTAGGATAAAGATGCTTATTGTACGGCGACTCGTTGTCATTGCGGCAATTATCAGCAGATTACCCGCCACGCCGCTGAGACAGATCAGAGTGAAAAGAACAGCAAACAAAATTTGCGTTGTCGGGCTTCTTGCAGTCGTTGCGTCGTCGTCTGGTGAAGTCATCGCGTTATTCGTTTCGGAGAGTGGGACAAGTTATCACTTGTTCCAGCCGATGTTTCTCAGAGCAGTCTGGGCTGATCAGCCAGTCATTAGCTTTTAGAACGTGATTTTGCCGTCAAGCGAGAAGAAGAGAAGGAAGAGCACGCAGGCCGGACAATACGTCATATTATGTCCTCTGAGGTTGTTCTTCCTCTAGCACTTTGCGCACCTGAATGCACCCAAAGAGATTATTAATTAAAAGATGACGGGACATTGAGCACAGGCGAAGCAGAGCAAAATTCTGCTTAATTAGGGTAAATCCACTTGTCGCATGAAATTCCAACAGAAGGCGATTTTTACTGCCGCTGACGCAGCCGCAGTGCAGCAGCTTCAAGGGGATGAAAAATCGGCTTTCTCGCTCCAACGTTTTTGCATGTCGTTCAATTTTGTTTGGTAGGTCGCAGAGGGTTGATTGTTGAAACTAAATTATAAGCCTTCAAATTCGCTCACGGACCCACAAAGCTTGCTCACCGCTGCGTCTGCGCTGCCCAAGCTGTTTTGAATTTTGCATGTCAATCAACACAGTTAATCACGTCAGTCGACAGTTATTAAAATGTATTTCTGGCCAAGAAACACCCTCTGGCAAGCTCATTTCCATATCGGCGTTCCGCTATACGCAAGCAAGGCAAAATAAAATGACAAAAGCAGGAAAACTGAGCGCAAAGCGCGTGACTTTCTTTAGCAGGACGTTACAAGAGCTACCGTACTTTCTTGATTAATCCCCCTCCCCCGGGGATTATTCAATTTTTGCCATTTTGGACCAAAGTTTTTACAAAATAATAATCCCCCAGGTGGATTATTCCAGAAGTGCCATCCCATGTGCTTTGAAGATAAAATTTGTATAGCGCTAAATTTAGTGCTTGTAATAGAAACTCACTCAGACAATGTGCTCTGACCTCTGTCCAGCCCATACTTTTGCTTTCGACCAAGAATTTTCCGGGTTACTACGTAAAAAAACCGTTTGCCGGCTGGAAAAAACCATATATTATTAACTGATCTCGGAGAAAAAATTTGACATAATAATTTCCTCCTCCCGAATGATCCCCCGGGGGGATTAATCGGGAGGGGGGATTAATCAAGAAAATACGGTAGCCTACAACTTTCACGCATTTAGCTACAGCAGTCAAAACCAAAAATTTCGCAAAACCAAATCGAATAAAAACATCCTGCAAAATTTTGCAAATCGAATTCAAACGTGTACTAACTAGAAGGCGAGCAACTGGAACAAATAAGCCTTGCCGGGAAAAGCGAAAAAACACCTTTGCCACCGCGTTCGCGCTGCTAAAGGTAAGACAAAGGTTTGACCAAACGAAACTTTTTGTTTAAAATCCTCGGGGTCCAGGCAAAATTTGGATTTTTACCTTCGGATCATACAGGTTAAACATGCTGCGCATAAATCATAGTCAAGTTCTAGCCGATGTTGGCTTCCAACAAAAGCACTCTCCAAAAGGTAGCATGCAGAAAATGAAACGGGTTTTAATAAATGAACCGGCAAAGACGGAAAAGCATCCTACCTTGTCAAAAGGACGGCACGATTTACAAAAAAAAACAAAGAACGTTTTTTCAGCGGGGGCTTTGGCCTCCCGCACCCCTACCATTTGCAGTACCGTTGGCAAGTTGGCGCCTACCATGAGCAGATTGCTCACACCGTCCACTAACTTTGGTGGCCAGGGATATGGGGCATAGGGGGCTGTGGGGAATGAGGGATAATTATTGTCTGACCAGTTAGTTATCCCTTTGTCCACGCTACGCGCTTCCAGGCAGGATGCAAAAACACTATTGCAGGCAGGCAGGTATTGACTGCCGAAACGTTTTTTACGGACGGACTGTTTTTTTTCGAGCAGCACGTGCAACAGATATGCTGAACTCATGTGCTCAGCTGTGTTTTATCCGGAAGTGTTCTTAGCGAAGGACGCTTTTGAAGCATCAGAGTCTGTTCCGAAATAGCGCATCTGCCCGTTTTTAATGCTCGCCAATACGCTGATCACGGGCATCTCAACGATTGGTTGGATCGTTGAGGCCTCAATCGACATTGCTATCGCGATCGATGGCTTCGTCGCTTCCCCCCCCCCCCTGCTTCCACTCGAAGTACGCAACGATATCGACTGGAAGGCTCCCTACATCATGATTGCGTCGACGTGGATTTACGCTCTCTTCTACGCGTTTGCGACCTACTCACTGCTCATCCCGATGTTCTACGATCCAGACGTGGTTACGCAGTGATCCCACTCATATGTTTTCCCAATTCTTGGCTACGTTCAGATGGGCACAGACATATTCATGTTTAGCGTTTCGACTCTTCTGTACACGATCACGTCAGACACCAAGTGGAAACGTCGAAAGCAAAGTTTGACGTCCAACGCCGCTGCTTTTCGCATAAGTCCAGAATGCGCCAAAGAATTTGGCTGAAACTTTGCATATGCACTACCGTCGTGATGCACTCTTGAAATACAATGCTACTGGTGGTTTTTATCATTGGCGCTTTAGGCTATGTCAACTTCTCTTAGTTATAAGTCCAGAATGCGTTGACGGATTTGGCTGAAATTTTGCATATGGACTCCAGTCATGGTTTACTCTTTGTCATAAATGCTTTTAGGCGTCAATAGGCCTCGAGGGTCGGTACATCCTAGTTGTTTAGGCCACTGACGTAGTCTAATGCCCTTATGCGACGGGCCGTGTCTTTCGTCTGTCCGCCCGGGAACACGATAACTTTCGAAATAAGCAAGCTAGCTACCTGACATTTCGCAGGCTTAGGGCATAAGTATTACGTATTAGGCATAGTACCTTGGGTCAAAACTAGTTTTGAATTTGTTGCTGTGTCCTATGGACGTAATACTTCGAGAACGGCGCAATCCACGAGGTCCACTTCCCTATGAAATAATGTATTTTCTATTTTTGCATGACTCTAAAAAGCTGCGATACATTTTTTTTGCTTTTCTTGAATGTAGAATATGAATTTCAGGTAGAAACGGTTATTCACCAGAAAAAGCAGGCTTGGCTGGTTGGAACTTCGTTCCGAAGGTCGTGGATTCGAATCCGCGCATCACAAACAGTGTTTCTGCAACCTTTTTGCATTTTTTCTTCTGATTTTTCAGGTCGCTCAACACGATTTTGATGTAAACCGGTTTTTTGGCCTAGAGCTCCGTCAGTGGCACTCGTGGGTAGGCACGTCCGTCTTGTTATAATATTCCACAGACAAAAAATCATACGGTGATAATGACCCTCAACGACGCCTTTCACTACGGCTACATTCAGCCGTTCGACAGCAGCCTCATCGCTTCGTCGACGAGATCACATACATTGTGATTTCGTTAACCAAGGCCACCTAAATTCACTAAACACGCAAATGCCATGGCTGTCTCTGCTTGCAGTCCAACTCAAAAAGTAACACTGAGGTGCTGGTGATGCACAGCAACGAACACTATTCGTTTTCTCGTAATTACTGACTACAACCAATCAGCGAAGAATCTCTAGCGAGAATGCCACTCAACTCAAAAATTTGTTTGTTAGGCGCAGATTCCATCAAAGTGTTCAACAGTATTAGTATTTCATTTGAAATTTTTGTGGGTATTGGGTATTTTATTGAATTGAAATATCGTTAAAGCACGATTGTGTTTATTTAGTACTGCGATACTAACAATTATTCAGAAAATGGGCCGTTGCCAGGGTCAACTGCAGAGACTATTAGCTTTTTGGTGTTATTATAATTGTTGTTTCCAACGAAGGATGCTAACCGAAGGGCATAGTTCGCTTTCGGGTAGGAATCTTCTAGATGAAATTATACTTATCGGGTTTCTCGGAGTCGCCCTACAACAAACCAGGACTGGAGGTGTTTTCTGGCATGCGTGTAGCAAAAAAGTGTAGCCATGTTTGAGTTTGAGTGCGACCCATTAAGCTTGGAATCGTTTACAAAACTCGAATCTGAGAGCTTCGCCATTGAATTACATTGAAACATTTGCTAACGTTTAACAGTTAAATCTAATAAACTGGAATCGAACCCGATGTCATCTCTGGAAAAAAATGCAATCTTCCTGAGTAATAATATCGATTGTGTAACTGAACGGCTACATTACAAACTTCGTCGAACGTAAAAGTAAATGGCAAAGGCTTTTTGCAAAATCAGTTTGCCAACGCCCATCATACTCGACTAACTTCGTGTCTGCACTCCACTAGCCTACCTACCTGTGCACGCCGTTGGCGCAACCGCTAAGATGGCTTCCAATCAAAAAGTTATCGAAAAGTATTTTGAAAAGTTTTCTACAACCACCGTCATTCGTGTATTCAACTTCATTCGCACGTCGGCTTTCGGCGTCGAGCGGCTCTTCTGGATCGCAGTACTCGTTGGCTTTTCCTCGTTGACCACATGGAGCTTGTCGCACACGTTTGCCACCTATTTTTCTGAACCAACAGCCAGCCGATTGACTTTCTTCAGAAACTACACCACCGGCTTTGGCTTCCATTTCGACCAAGCGTCACTGCAAATTGAAATGCTGTCCGAAACGTTGCGAAAACTCTGCGAATCAAAGTCGACGATGCCATCACGGAGCTTGTAAATGGCGGAGAAGATTTCATAAAAGGTTTGAAGAAAAAACTCGCAAAAGTTCACGAAATTGAAGATTGCCGTGCACAGCTCTACAACCTGACAGGAACAAATCTGAATGCCACCGACCCCGGTTTGGCGCGCATCGATTCGTATCACTCGTTCGAGCCAGAAAACTTTGCGATCTTCACGTCAAACGAAATCGCACTCTTCGCGATGACGACGTCACTTCTCGTGCGACTGATCGACGTCGAAATCTATCCAACGCTCTTCTACGCGGACGCGACGCCCGACTCGGTGCAGAAGTTGTACGATGCTTACTTGAAGAAAGGAGTCGACTTTGTCCTACTCTTGGAGCTGGTCGCCGAGATGACCTGCTCGCTGCTGCAAATTCGCGTCGCAGTGATCCAATACGACGAGGACAACGTCCGCTACGGCAAAATGGAAGGCGTCAATTTCTGCAAGCACGTCGCGTCGTCGATGATTCATTTCCCCTTCCACAACCAATACGAAGTGATCAAATATCGGCTCGGCTTCGAACTCTCCTTCTACACGGAATTCGACGCAGTCGGCATTAGCCTGCACTTGAAATCTCTATACAAAGAATTTGCAGCCGAGCTCAAGAATATGCAACTCAATCTCGACATGACGGAATCGACGCCAATACTGTTGAAGCTTAATGTCAGGCAGCGGGCTGACTTTTGCATCGACGCTGTTAGCGTTTCGGCAAATCCACGCCGGAGCCCATGCGCCGAGAAGACGTCGCGTATAGGTACCTACAATGACTGCGACAGATGACACCGCATCAAGTCGGTCGGCAAAGCGTGCAATTGTCTACCACTTTACAGCTACTTTGTTCCAAAATTTCAAAATTCCCTTGACAATCTCGACAGCTGCACTCTGAGGAGTCTCGCGAGGAAAATGTCGCAGCGATTGCGCGCCGATCCAAAATGTCGAGCGGCCTTTTCGCAACCGTTCAATCCGTTGGCGTCGAACTGCACGGAACTCTGCGCTGGGACCTGTGAGATTGCGATGTACACGCACGTAGTGAAAAAGAGCTTCTCGGGGTGGGAAGGGACGAACGCGTCCACGGTCGTCGTGCTGATGGTGTCCAACTTTGTCTACCAGCAGGCGGAGGAGCAGCTGATGATGGGCGCGATGACGCTCATCGCCGCAATTGGTGGAAACCTAAGTCTCTACCTCGGCGCGAGCTTTCTTGCGCTTATCCATATCGTCGTGTTTTTCGTGAGATTACCATTCGAGCATGTTCTTGGTGCGACTCCTTCCACGTCGAGTTCTTTGGACGTTTGTCAGAACTGCCAGCGGTCGGTTCAGAGCCAGATGACGCAGTTCAAACAAGAGATCCTCGCTTTGCTGCAACAGCAGGGTCAAGGTAGGAAAGAAGCGGGGTTCTCGATCGCACAACTTCGGGCGATGACAATAAGCTCGATCAGCTAGATGGTGAATCGGGAAACTTAGTGTAAAGGCAGTCTGGTATCTACGGAGAATAATGAATGCGCAGAGAGACTGAGTAGTTGTTGGATTCGAAATTTTTACAAGGAATAAGCTAAAAATCTAAGTAGACCATCTTGAGTGAAATCAGTTTACACGTATAAAAGTAGACTAGTAAAAAATACCCGTCGCTTACGCGACGGGTCTAGACATCCCCGTTGTTCCCGTAGACCGCGAACCCCATTAC